>JARSSU010027408.1:0-13234 GCA_029619165.1 Eurosta solidaginis | reverse complement strand
AAAAAAAGTAAGACAATTGAGCTTTTGTGGAGAAGAGAGCTCTTATGAAAAGAAAAAAAGAAAAAAAAAAAAGAAAAAAGAAAACAAAAAGAATAGAAACTATATAGTAGAGAGAAAAAGTCCATTATAAGAGAGAAAAGAAAAGAAAGAAAAAAAGAGAGACTCCGGTCTAATTATTAGCAATCACACGACCAGGCAGCCCAAGAAACGGGGACGCACGGATTACAGGCCACACCATACACGAGAGAGTCCCTTGAACAGAAGCTCCAGAAGCCGATGAAAGGAGAGCATTCACCGGAGCTCGAATGAAAAGAGGCGGAAGAAGAAAGTACCCAGCCGGCAGCCGTTCGACCCGGCAACATACCCACCACGTAAGACCAAGGAGATAGCCGCCGTCGAATCGACTTTTCCCTCACACAACGTATTCTCTCCCCCTTCGTCGTTCGCCGCGCAGCACTCTTCTCCGCCTAGCAGACGGAGAGGCAGCATGCGCTCTCATCTACGGATGCTTCCGGTATACGGCGAGAGAAAAGGACAGAGCAAGCCCCGACCCAGGGAGCTAAGAGGGAACACAGCCACGGGAACACGCTCTCTTTGAATAACCATCCGTACCCAGAGGAACGCCACGGAAGTCTAGCCAGAACAGCAAGCTCGCCGGAAATCTTGCACGAGAAAAGGCACGGACAGCACATAGACAGAAGACAGCACAGATCTTCCTCCTTTATCAGATATCACGTATATATTCCCTTTAAGGCTCTCCAGCCATTGCATCAAACGACAGATGAGTAAGAAAAAGGATAGAACGTTAATAATTAAAAATGGAATATAAACAGTTATAGTATAAATTCAAATAAAAATATTCATTAGTATAAAATTTGCCAAACGGAAAAGGAAAAAAGAAGAAAAGAAAAAAAAAAAAAAGAAAAAAAAAAAGAAAAGAACAAAAAAAAAAAAAAGAGACTAAAAAAAAAGAAAGCACAATTAAAATACAATCAGAACCCTTTCGGTAGAAAGAAACTGAGCAATTAAATAGGCTTAGGCTACATAAATACAAGGCTTCAAATAATATAAATTTACATACTAATAAAGAGAACTAGACATACTAAACAAAAATCTAAAAACTCAAAGTAACAATTATATCTAGGCACAAAAGGCTAAATACAAGTGCATTATAGGAAAAAGAGTGACGATGGAAGAAGAGGAAATACAAAATAGCTACCGTCTCTGATGCTACAACTCCTCAGCAAGGACCAACCCAACCCACGCACACGCACACGAAAACCCAATAGGTAACAGATGCGGCTACACATGAAAACATGAACAAATCAAAATGCACTCCTTCCTTCCTCCTTCTTTCGTCGGACTCAAAAAAGAACTTTAGAAAGAGCTTATAGAGCTTTCAAAAAACAAAAAAAAAAAAAAAACAGAAAAAAAAAAAAAAAAAACAAAAATAAACGTCCTTCTCAAACGTTAAAAAAAAAAAAAAAAAAAAAAAAAAAAAAAAAAAAAAAAAAAAAAAAAAAAAAAAAAAAAAAAAAAAAAAAAAAAAAAAAAAAAAAACAGAAAAAAACAACCAAAAAAACAGAAAAAAAAAAAAAAAAAAAAAAAAAAAAAAAAAAACACAAGCAAAAAAAAAACGATAAAAAAAAAAACGACGATGAAGATAAACGTAAGGAAAAAAAAAAAAAAAAAAAAAAAAAAAAAAAAAAAAAAAAAAACAAAACACACAGAATAAAACAAAAACGACACACCCGAAGTGAAAGACCAAGATAAAGAAAAAAAAAAAAAAAAAAAAGAACAAAAAAAAAAAAAAAAAACACACGCGTCCCCTCTCACTCCATATAAAGTTTCTAGATCTTGCCCCCGCAAGTTGGGATTATATTTGTTGGGAATTTATGTCAAATTAAACCTAGTACAACACGTTACAAATAAAACACTTTTCTCCATCCCAGTCAATGTAACTAGAGTCCAGAATAGGACCCAACACGGTACGACGGTACGTCGTGTGCATTCTGTTTCTGATTTTAAATTTCCCGGTGCTGATGTTGGAACAGTCGTTCAGGATACTAGCATTCACGGATACATGTATCGATATTACTTTGAGTGTTACCCGATTGACATGTATATTTCACAGAGTAGTTACAGTCCTTATTATGCTGTGGTCACGCAGGGAAAAAACCAGGAAAAAAGGAAAAGCATAATAGATACAATACAGACATACAAATAACTAATAAATTTATTATAACAATAGTTAAGCCATTGGACCGAACAGTAAATATAATAATAATGGGTCAATGGGTTTGGTGTGGACTCGTGCGAGAAACCACAAAACTGAAAAGGGATTTACACTTTATCCCTCTCAAATATTTCAGTTATCCACATGTACATACAAACATACAAACATAAAACTTGATGTCGTGTGGCTGCGTATATCGACAATTGGTTTTTATACTCAGATTGAGCATAGCTCACAGAGTATATTAACTTTGATGGATAACGGTTGGTTGTACATATATAAAGGAATCGAGATAGATATAGACTTCCATATATCAAAATCATCAGTATCGAAAAAAATTTGATAGAGGCATGCCCGTCCGTCCGTCTGTCCGTCCGTTATCACGATAACTGAGTAAATTTTGAGGTATCTTGATGAAATTTGGTATGTATGGTTCCTGGGCACTCATCTCAGATCGCTATTTAAAATGAACGATAGCGGACTATAACCACGCCCACGCGTGGCACCGCCCACTTTTAAAAGAAAGTAATTAAAGTTTTGCCAGCTGTAATTTGGCAGTCGTTGAAGATATCTTGAGGAAATTTGGCAGGAACGTTACTGCTGTTCCTATATGTGTGATAATAAAAATTAGCAAAATGGGATGACGAACACGCCCACTTTTAAAAAAATTTTTAAGTCAAATTTTAACAAAAAATTGAATAATTTACAGTATATAAGTAAATTATGTCAACATTCAAACTCCAGTAATGATATGGTGCAACAAAATACAAAAATAGAAGAAATTTCAAAATGGGCGTGGCCCCGCCCTTTTTCATTTAATTGTCTAGGATATTTTTAATGCCATAAGTCGAACAAAAATTTACCAATCCTTGTGAAATTTGGTACGGGCATAGATTCTATGGACGATAACAGTGGTTTCTGTGAAAAGGGCGAAATCGATTGAAGCCACGCCCAGTTTTATACACAGTCGACCATCTGTCCCTTTCGCTCGCCATAATTCTATACCAAATACGAAAAAGAGATAAAACATGGTAATTCGATTGTGTTATTGACGCAAAATATAACTTTAGAAATAACTTGTAAAATGGGTGTGATCACTAAGTAAAAGAAAACGAAAATGAAAGAGTTCTGCAGGGCGAAATCAAAAGCCCTTGGAATCTTGGCAGGAATACTGTTCCTGGTATTACATATATAAATGAATAGCGGTATCGACAGATGATTGTTCTGTGTCACCCTGGTCCCCATTTTGGTCGATATCTCGAAAACGCTTTCACATATACAACTAAAGGCACGCCCTTTTAAAGCCTTATTAATACCTTTAATCTGATACCCATATCGTACAATCACATTCTGGAGTAACCCCTGGTCCACCTTTATGGCCATTTCTCGAAAGGCGTCCACCTATAGAACTAAGGCCCACTCCCTTTAAAATACTCATTACACCTTTTATTTGATACGCATATCGTACAAACAATTCTAGAGTCACCCCTGGTCCACCTATGGCGATATCCCTAAATGGCGTCCACCTATAGGACTAAGGCCCACGCCCTTTTAAAATACTATTAACACCTTCATTTGATACCCATATTGTACAAACACATTCCAGGGTTACTCTAGGTTCATTTTCCTACAGCGTGATTTTCCCCTTATTTTGTCTCCAAAGCTCTCAGCTGAGTATGTAATATTCGGTTATACCCGAACTTAGCCTTCCTTACTTGTTGTTAATTGTTTTAATAATTTTCACAATCTTCACACCGTAACTATCGGATAATTTTCTCATTCTGCTGAATATATCCACAAAAGTTTGATTATTTGTTGCCCTTCTTCTGGTATTGTTAATGTAGAAACTATCAATTTTTTTCTTGTTGGAAAGCATATTCATCAAGTTAGTTGTTGACAAATTGAATATCCTTTTTAATCTCGCTCATGGTGTTTTGTATGTTCTGTTTTTGGCGTTCGACCATACGCCCTTTTGTGTTTGGGTGTGAATATTTATCATCAAGATAATATTATGGTGTGAATTTCAACTTATTGACCGTTTATTGGTAAAAGTCAAAAAGTTTTTGATTGTCTGCCTATGGTGGGAAGAATTGGAACGTCAAATATGACGCACGTGCCGACAATCATATTCCAACTTTATATTGATTTGTACAAATATATTTTACCTTTATGTGAAAAAGCCCTCTATTTAATTTTTGTTACTTTTGAGTGGGAAGAAAAAAATATTTGCAAAATAAATCGGAAATGTTTAAATCTTTCTGAAAATATAATTAAAACAAAAAATGTACAACAACGTCCCACACTTTTTTCAATTGTATATGAGAAAACGGCAAATGTATTTGTGAAACGGGCAAATGAAATTGAGAAGAAGTCAAATGTATTTCGAATGGGCAAATGAGAACAGAGCAAACGTATTTGAGGAAAAAGACAGATGTATTTGGGAAACAAGAAAATGTATTTGGAAACAAGTAAGGACGGGACTGTCTTCGGCTGTGCTTTCATGAATGGAGCTGAATAATAATCCTTCCCATTCGTAATATCCAATTAATCGGCTGAATATTATATATAAAATATGTAGTGATGTACATACTAGAGATATAAGCCGCCGATTGAGACGTTTTTCACACGCCGCCGCCGAATATCAAAAATATCGGCGCGGCGGCGGCGGCGGCGTTCGGCGCGTTACTATATTTTCTACTCTTTTCAGACTGTCTAGGCCATTTATTGTTCATCTCGAAAATTGATCCGATATGGTCGAAAGGTTATCAAGGGATGCGCATCACTGCCAGTTATAAAAATCCAATTGCGAAATTTAACACTTTCTAACCGTTGAAAAGTTATTTGAGAAAACACGCGATTTCAATGCCAGCTTAACACGGATTTCGTATCACCGAATTCACCAAGTTATCAAAACAAAACACTTAAAGAAAAGTTATATAATAAATTTAATGCTCACTTAGCATAATTTTTCACAAAATTAATAAAGTAAAATGAATTTAAATAAAATGTCCCAAGTCGAACATATTTTCAAATTGTCCTCAAGTTGTTAAAAAAGCACGTTACTCGAAAAAGGTGCCGAATTTTATATCCCGATTGGCTGAAAGAATAAGCGAAATCGGTGATGCAAAATCCTTTAGTAGGCTCCAGTGGTTTAAATTCCCCTTTGAAATGATTCTCAGCTCACACTTAAGTTGCATATATCTTCAACACCTATGAGAAGTGTTTGAAAAATCACTTTATTTGCTTACTTAAAGTGGTGAAGCAAAAGCTTTCTCAAGACAGTCGACCAAATTACCGGGTGTTCTACTACCCTAACGTAGGGATAGTCGAACTTGTCTGAAAACTGAAGGCGCTCATCCATAATGAGCTCTTATATCATAAGGCCGGAAACGAAGACTATTGAGGTCAATGTATCGAACACAAACGTCTGCAAATTTTAGTCTACATTTATAAACTTTTATCCACGGTCCTTGTAAAGTTTAAAATATATAGATACGCCAAGGATATATGTTTTTCACCATGATTTACGCAATGACATCCACTTAGACTGCTTATGATTTCGAGGGCGGCATCCTTGACCAAATAGTTACTCCCTAACGTTTCAAGATGGTGTGTGTGCTTCCGAGTTGTATAGCGCGACAAAAACATCCGCCAGAATGTCTTCGGAGTTACACTTAGAGCTTCTAGGAAAGTGACGTTGACGAAGGTATGAGTTCGAAGTCGCAGTCCTATGGCTTCTCTGCTGGCATGTGGTATAAGTGCCAGGATTCGTGGTAGCGACTGGTGGTCGGGAATGCTACTGTTCGCACGTCGGGAATTGTAGCTATTAAAAACAGCCGAAAAAACTTGAGGCGCCCTGTGCCACGAGAGTCATGACTATTAGTAGATAATAGATAGCAACCGTAAGTCGCCTTGTGCGTGACCAGCATGTAGCCATGAATGATTTAAAGAAATCGTGGCGACGTCGGGTATTAGAGTTAGCCCAGAACATCTCCTTGGTGAAACTTCGCTACAAAAGTGTGCCAGTTTTAAGTATTTCTCCCTCTCCCCACAAGGAGCTACTTCCGAAATTTTTGAACGATCCACGAGATTTTAAGGCAAAAACCGCGGATCTTTCCGAAATGGCCGAAACGTCGACTTCCTTAAATACATATAAACAAAACCTTTCTAAATATTATTTTTTTTAATTTTCGCTTTACAAAACTCCCAGATACTCATCCGCAAGTTAATGATACCATTGATCGTCAAAAATACCATTGGCGTCAGCAGTATGTTTCCATATTCATTAGTTGTGGACAATATGATACTCTGCGGCGTATATAATAGAGCCTACGCCGCCGCCGCGGATTAAGTGACCGGCGTAAACCTCTAGTACATACCTAAGCGACTTTTTAGATAAATATTAAATTAAAAAATAATGGGTACTTTGTGTGAGGATACTCGTACAAAGTTTTACGTTTTTTGTTGTCTGCATGAGATAGCTATACCCATAAATCACTTACATCAACAATAATTGACGCATACGTAAGTATTTTGGGGCGGAAATTGTATGGGGTATATACTATATATACCACCGTCTCTATGATATGCTATATACGTAGGCATTTGGTAAAATTTGAAGCTTCTACCTGTTAAAATGGTGTAGAAACTGCGAAAAGTTTCTTATCTAAACAATCGGTTGTAAGGGATATATGCTATATACACGACCGATCTATAAAATTTTTTAAGACAACACAATGTGCTATATATGAATGCATTTGGTGAAATTTAAAGGTTCCAGCTGTTAAAATCGGGCCAGAAATTACGAAAAGTTTCTTATCTGAACAATCGGTTATATGGGATATATGCTATATATACAGCCGATATCTATGATTTTTTCACACAATAATGTATGCTATATACGTCAGGATTTGGTCATGTTTGAAGCTTCAATCTGATAAATTGAAGAAGATATGACAAAAATGCTCTTTTCTGAATGGAGGATATATGACATAGTCGTCCGATCCGGCCGGTTCCGACAAATGTCTAATCGGACACTTGAATATACCCGCTCACAAAATTTAACCGAGAAAATCTCAAAAATGAGGGACTAGTCTCGCTAAATCAACTAAGATCGTCATTCTGATCAATTCGGTATACTTATTGGGTCTATCTCTTCTCCTTTAAATACTTACAATTTTGAAACTCGTGACAAACTTAATATACCATTTCATTTCCATGAAAAGGATAAAAGCAGATGTGTTTGAGAAAATTAATTAATTAAACATTAATTTAATAAATTACTGAAATACATTTGCCCTTTTTTCATAGGTTGGTGCCCATTCCTCAAAAACAGTTGGGTCATTTTTCGAATTATATTTGCCTTTTTTGCAAATCCAACTGTGCGTTTCTCAAACGCATTTGCCTTTTTTTTTGCCCATTTCTCAAATATATTTGCCCATTCCTTAAATACAGTTTCCCATTCTCAAATTCTGTTGCCCTTTTGTCAAATTCATTTGACCATTTCTCAAATACATTTGCCTTATTCTCGACCATTTCTCAAATACATTTGCTCGTTTCTCAAATACCTTTGCCTTTTTCTCAAATACAGTTGGAAAAGGTGTAGTTCTGGAATAAGTTTTTAGCTATTGCTAATTTTCTTTGCATGACTTGTGGCTTTTTAATTAAAAAAAAGTAACGACTGGGTGTTTTCTTCGGTGCCAAAATTCCAATATATTCTTCAAGTAGCCATAAAGACACTTCCCGAATATTTTGGAGAGTATTTTCGATGATTATGATCTTTTTTTTCCGGATATTGATCTAGTACGTTCAGGAAACTAGCCGCTACCGTTACGATACTAGAGCGAGCATCTCGGGAAAGATGTGATATTAACTTGTCGAACCTCAAGGTCCGTGTCATCATGTCGCTTCGCCCGCGGAATATTCGAAGCTCCTTACCCTACTTACTTAATTGGCGCTTAACCGTCTAAACGGTTATGGCCGTCCAACAAGGCGCGCCAGTCGCTCCTTCGCTCCGCCAACCGGCGCCAATGGTCACACCAAGGGAGTTTAAATCGTTTTCCACCTGGACCAACGGAGTGGGGGCCGCCCTCTACCTCTGCTTCCTTAGGTGGGTTCCGAATGAAACACTTTCTTGGCCGGAGCATCATCTTTCATTCGCATAGCATGGCCTAGCCAGCGCAGCCGCTGCGTTTTAATTCGCTGGACTATGTTGATGTCTGCGTATAGCTCGTACTCGCCATCGCCAACGCGTAGAGGTCCATAAATCTTTCGAAGAACTTTTCTCTCGAACACTCCCAAAGCCGCTTCATCTGCTGTTGTCATGGTCCATGCTTCTGCCCCATATAGTAGGACGGGTACGATAAGTGACTTGTAGAGTATGGTTTTCGTTCGCCGAGAGAGGACTTTACTTTTCAATTGCCTACCTAGTCGAAAGTAGCATTTATTGGCAATATTGATTCTTCGCTGGATTTCAGTGCTGATGTTGTTGCTAGTGTTGATGCTGGTTCCCAAATAAACGAAGTCTTTTACTATTTCGAAATTATGGCCGCCAACAGTAGCGTGGTTGCCAAGGCGCATATGCGCTGACTCTTTGCTCGATGACAGCAGGTACTTCGTTTGTCCTCATTTACCATTCAAACCCATCTTTACCGCTCCTTTTTCCAGTTTGGAGTAAGCAAGCTCCTTACCCTGCTAAGGCAAAATCCCCATATCCTTTTTGTAATACCTATATCTTTCATAAATGTAACTAATTTATTGAATTTTAATGAAATAAGATGTTCAAGGCGCGTAAATCTTTAATCAATTACTTATCTTAAAAGAGAAATTCGTTTATGATTTTCAAAACTTTTTGTCTGGAATATCCGCCCTGTGAGTTTTGACTAAAAATATTAATAACTTTCTTCCCACAAAGTTTCACTGCTCTGCCTGAGGGTTGAAAGTCTTAGCTGTGTGAGGTTGGCACAGCGTAATGCGAATTGTTTAATAAAATCCTTATTAACAATTTTTTTTATAGAATAATTTTCGTCCGATCAGTATGACATATGTGGAGATTAAGTTTCCTTTAAGCTATTCTGATCTATTTCGTTTTAGTGCGAATAAAAACAAGTTTATTTCACCTTACGCGCCCAACGTTTCGCCAAATTTCCTTGGCATCATCAGGGGCGTAATATTCTATTTATTATTGTATAAAATAAAACACAAGAAATGCAAAAAGTTACACTACTGAGTTTCTTATCTGAACAATCGGTTATATGGATATATGCTATATATACAGCCGATCTCTATGATTTTTTCACACAATCATGTATGCTATATACGTCAGGATTTGGTCATGTTTGGAGCTTCATCTGATAAATTGAAGAAGATATGACAAAAATGCTCTTTTCTGAATGGAGATATATGACATAGTCGTCCGATCCGTGCCGCGGTTCCGACAAATGTCTAATCGGACACCTAATATACCCGCTCCACACAATTTTACCGAGAAATCTCACAAATGAGGGACTAGTCTGGCTAATCACACTAGATCGTCATTCTGATCAATTCGGTATAATGTTGGGTCTATCTCTTCTCCTTTAATACTTACAATTTTGAAACTCGTGACAAACTTAATATACCATTTCATTTCCAATGAAAAAGGATAAAAGCAGATGTGTTTTGAGAAAATTAATTAATTAAACATTAATTTAATAACATTACTGAAAATACATTTGACCTTTTTCATAGGTGGGTGTGCCCATTCCTCAAAAACAGTTGGTCATTTTCGAATTATATTTGCTTTTTTTGCAATCCAACTGTGCGTTTCTCAACGTATTTGCCCATGCCCATTTCTCAAAATATTTGCCCCTTCCTTAAATAGAGTTCCCATTTCTCAAATTCTGTTGCACTTTTGTCAAATTCATTTGACCATTTCTCAAATGCATTTGCTCGTTTTTCAAATACCTTTGCCTTTTCTCAAATACAGTTGGAAAAGGTGTAGTTCTGGATAGTTTTAGCTATTGCTAATTTTCTTGCATGACTTGTGGCTTTTTAATTAAAAAAAAAGTAACGACTGGGTGTTTTTCTTCGGTGCCATTCTCAATATATTCTTCAAGTAGCCATAAAGACACTTCGCCGAATATTTTTGAGAGTATTTTCGATGATTATGATCTTTTTTTTCCGGATATTGATCTAGTACGTTCAGGAAACTAGCCGTTACCGGTTACGATACTGAGACACGAGCATCTCGTGAAAGATGTGATATTAACTTGTCGAACCTTCAAGGTCCGTGTCATCCATGTCGCTTCGCCCGCTGGAAATATTCGAAGCTCCTTACCTCACTGACTTAATGGCGCTTACGTCTAAACGTTATGCCGTCCACACAAGGCGCGCCAGTCGTCCTCCTTCGCTCGCCAACCGGCGCCATTGGTCACACCAAGGGAGTTAACATCGTTTTCCACCTGGTCCTACCAACGGAGTGGGGGCCGCCCTCTACCTCTGCTTCCATAGGCGGGTTCCGATGAAACACTTTCTTGGCCGGAGCATCATCTTTCATTCGCATAAGCATGGCCTAGCCAGCGCAGCCGCTGCGTTTTAATTCGCTGGACTATGTTGATGTCTGCGTATAGCTCGTACAGCTCATCATGAAATCTTCTCGGTACTCGCCATCGCCAACGCGTAGAGGTCCATAAATCTTTCGAAGAACTTTTCTCTCGAACACTCCCAAAGCCGCTTCATCTGCTGTTGTCATGGTCCATGCTTCTGCCCCATATAGCAGGACGGGTACGATAAGTGACTTGTAGAGTATGATTTTCGTTCGCCGAGAGAGGACTTTACTTTTCAATTGCCTACCTAGTCCAAAGTAGCATTTATTGGCAAGATTGATTCTTCGCTGGATTTCAGTGCTGATGTTGTTGATAGTGTTGATGCTGGTTCCCAAATAAACGAAGTCTTTTACTATTTCGAAATTATGGCCGCCAACAGTAGCGTGGTTGCCAAGGCGCATATGCGCGCTGACTCTTTGCTCGATGACAGCAGGTACTTCGTTTTGTCCTCATTCACCATTCAAACCCATCTTTACCGCTTCTTTTCCAGTTTGGAGTAAGCAAGCTCTACCCTGCTAAGGCACAATCCCCATATCCTTTTTGTAATACCTATATCTTCATAAATGTAACTAATTTCTTGAATTTAATGAAATAAGATGTTCAAGGCGCGTAAATCTTTAATCAATTACTTATCTTAGAGAGAAATTCGTGTATGATTTTCAAACTTTTTGTCTGAATATCCGCCCTGTGAGTTTGACTATTAATATCTTTCTTCCCACAAAGTTTCATCACTGCTCTGCCTGAGGGTTTGAAAGTCTAGCTGTGTGAGGTTTGGCACAGCGTATACTGCAGATTGTTTGAATAAAATCCTTATTAACATGCTATAGAATAATTTCGTCCGATCAGTATGACATATGTGGAGATTAAGTTTCCTTTAAGCTATTCTGATCTATTTCGTTTTAGTGCGAATAAAAACAAGGTTTATTTCACCTTACGGCCCAACGTTTCGCCAAATTTCCTTGGCATCATCAGGGGCGTAATATTCTATTTATTATTGTATAAATAAAAACAACAAGAAATGCAAAAAGTTACAATACTGAGTTTTGTCTGTGGATATATATATATATTCATAAGCATTTAAAAAATTTTAGTATTGTAACTTTTTGCATTTCTTGTTGTTTTTATTTTATACAATAATAAATAGAATATTACGCCCCTGATGATGCCAAGGAAATTTGGCGAACGTTGGGCCGTAAGGTGGAATAAACCTTGTTTTTATTCGCACTACAACGAAATAGATCAGAATAGCTTAAAGGAAACTTAATTTTTTTTATAGTTTTATACAACATTGGAAAGTTTCAATAATTGAGAGTTTTTTAATTGTTAAAATCCATCTATTTTTGATAAAGTTGTGTGGCATTTGAAAATGAAATAATTATTCAAGCGAATAATATCGATATCTTACCCCTAAAACTTTTTTTCGGTCAACAAAGAAAAAATACGTGGTCCAATGAAATAGGCCAAGGAACACGTATTTCAGTTTCATCTAAATCATGTCCTTGGTGGGCCGGTTGTCCTCTAAATGGAATACCCTACAATAATGAATACATATTTGAGCGGAAATTAAGAACTGAAACAGAAGTTTATAATAGTCATTTATTTGACCAAATGCAATTTTTTCAATTAAATTTTTTAAGGTTTGGCTAACAAAAAATGGGTGGGCTCTATCCGGGGTAACCTTGGGCAAATGAACCAATGTGAAAAATCAATCGCATTTTATTTTTTGTTTTTTGGATCATGGATGTAGGGGATGGCGGGTGGGATGTGGCCTAGAAAGGTTCAATGTGGTCATGTTAATCATTCCCGAGATGGTCGGCTAAACCTTAATGGTGCTTGTTACCGGCACGTACCGATATCCGACAAAGGACCATTGAACACCCGATAACTCTTCCCAAAACTCAGGATAGCAATCGTTACCAAGAAAGGTTAGCCTCACAATCCAGCTCTGGCATATATAATCCTTGATTAGAGCTAAAGGCATAAACTTGCGGCGGTATTATATTCTATTCCAGTAATACAATCCTAAGAATGGCTAAATCTCGTATTTCGTCCATATATATGGAACTGCAGGACTGCAATCGCTTCCAACATATGACCCACGTCAAGCCAGTCCTGAGAGAAAAAAATTTGAAGGTTCCCCATCAAAACGGCTTTAAATAGCTACTTGGCACCCAGGGTCGCAGCCATTTCACCTGGTGATGCTTTAAATTTTACACTCAGAAAAAACTCTTACCTTAAGTGAGAAAAACATTTCCCAAAATAATTGAGGAAAATTTCAATGTAATGAGTAAGAATATCTTCTTTTTGTATAAAACTTTCATCAATGTAAGGAAATGTTTCTTAATTTTTTTTTAAATCAAGAATACTTGACTGAATATTTGTCAAAATATTTACATGTACGAGTTAGCTCAGT
>JARSSU010027405.1:0-14059 GCA_029619165.1 Eurosta solidaginis | reverse complement strand
CTTACCCACTCAGCATTTAGGTGATTCAATTTTGAATTTCCCTATATATCAATACAATTTGATTACTCTTTCTGACTAAATAATGAGTTATCATACAATTGAACAAAAGAAATAATCAAATATGAATGCTTTTGATGATCAAAAACTAAAAAGCATTTTTCGATCACTTTTTGGAATTATTTTTGAAGTCCTTTAATGACTAAATTTTAATATTTCATAAAAACCAACAAAAAGCATAATCAAATATGCTTACCTTTAATGATCAAAAACTGAATATAATTTTTCAATCACATTTTAGAATCATATTTGAATCAAATGTGTTTACTTTAGGTGATCAAAAATGTATAATCATTTTTCATTCAGCTTTCTGAATCTTTTATGAATATGTATATTTGTTGGCTGAATAATGAATTTTATAATTGTTGAAATTTTACTTTTCATTAAAACTTTTACTTTTTTCACATACACATATATTTTCAATCATGAAGCTAAGAAAAAATATATAAAAATTTTATTATTTATACAAAAGATATTCTTCAAGACAAAAATAATGTAATGCTGCTCGTGAACGAAGATTTCCCCAACCATTTCCCCCCTTCAGCTTCCCAGAAAATACATAATGATTGGACAATCCATAGGTTGTGAGCTATTTGAACCCCAGGTAAGTGAAACTATCTTGACATACCTGGATACGGCTTCAACATCCCGTATCGTGTCAGTATTTTAAGATGCAGACAATAATGCTGATGGTGGATGTTGTAGTCGCAGGTGTATATCGATCAAGTTTGTTTGCGAGTTAGCTGTGGTTCGAATAGCTCACTTTCGCATGCTTTCTTTCCCTGATGATCGCTTCTCGGCCTTTGGCTTAGATCAAAAGTGTAGTTAATCAATAAACTTTTTGATCAGACATTGCTTTGTTCATCAACGCGGTGTCTAACCCTATAATCAATACAAGTGTGTCATACGGTCTGAGTCATTTAAAAGCGAGTTTGAGTTGTGTTGTTCTTTTTTTTACATTTTTTTTCCTTTTTTTTATTTTTGTATTGTGACGTGTGAATGCAGCTGCTGGTTTGACAACTCTAGAGTTGGATTACCCTGGGGCAGCGAAACTAGTCATCAGGATTAGCCTGGTGGCTGTCAAGTGTGCTGTGTTTGTTGTCCGTCCTGTGTGACTGAGCTTGTTGGTCTTGCGGCTTAGAGCTGTTTGACTGTATCAGGCGATATCGGGCCATCAGGATTAGCCTGTTGGTTGGAGGGTGCGGAGTTGTTTGTGTATGACTGGGTTCCCCGGTGGAAGGCTCAGAGCCGACTACCAAGAGGGGGAGCGAAAACGTCTCGCCAAGGCAGCTTGGGGCGGAGACACTGACTGACTTGTAATTGTGTGTCCAATTGTAAATCCCATCCCCCTCTGGTAGGATGGCTGAGGAGCCGGATGCCAAAGTAGTGGCTGAGGGCAACATCATTGTCATCCTATTGCCAGTGGATGAGCGTGCTCTCTTGTGCCCGCTGTGCTCCGATAGACGGATTGGTCACTATGCGGGAGCGCGAAAGGAGGAGAATCTCCTGCGCCATCTCAAAGAGCACCATCCAGACATGCCACCACGATTCCGCTGCTGGAGATGCTCTTTTGAGGCTCCTCCCACAGCGAAATACCAGAGAAAAGTGGTACGGCAACACTGCGCTACCTGCGTACCAGAGCGTGTTGTACCATCGGCAGGCGCGAGAGACAGTGAGCGCCGCCAAGATATTCGCCAACAAATTGGAGCAACGTCCGAGCGACCAGTGCCGACTGTTGATACTCGAACTAGAAGAAGAGGAACACGCTCAACAACAGATTCAAGAGCGACTATACCACTTACGCAGCCTCTCATGAGTAGCGAAGTGTATGCAGTGGACGCTTCGGGTTCATCGAACCCGTCGTCAACCTCAGCTGCCGCTACACAAAGAACGGAAAACATAATTTCTGATAACACACTGGTAAATGCCGATCAGTTACCACCAGCGACACCCTCCCCTCCCGCAATTACTATCCGAAACACCTACGCCAACGGAAATAGCAGGAAATACAATAACCAATAGCAACATACTAATTTCCATGCAATCACCGCCAGTGGCGCAGTCTCCCTGCGTTGTCAGAGGAGGATAATTCGCAAAGGGTAACCCCACATACAAGCCCAACCGTTAGGGGCTACGCTACACCCCATACCCATGGTGGAAACCAACGCACCATCACCAGTAGAGCCGTTAACTGCCCACCACGGTACAAACGCAGATAAACGACGAATAATCGAGGCTTTGAACTTATCAAACGACCAAGGGCAATTAGAAGAAGCCTCAGTCGAAGCCATGAGATACCTATCGAGGTTATCCGTCCGTACAGACCGACAGACTGTGAGAGGAACTCACCCAGGTCGTGGTGGAAGAAACCCCCCACGCAGAGGAGGGCTTCAGATCGTATACGGGAGGCCGCCAGACTACAGCGTCTATATAGGAACAATAGGAAGAAAGCGGTGCAAGAAATTCTGGAAGGTTCCAATAGGACTTGCCAGATACCCTTAGCAACCCTCGAGCACCACTTTCGTACCCTAGCTGCGCCCAGAGACGTCGAGGAAGACTGGCCGAATATATTCGATCGTGAAGACCCCTCCACCTCAAGCAACGAGGCATTGACTCGTCCATTCACCAGAGAGGAGGTTATGGACAGGCTAAAAGGTCGGGCAAATTCATCTCCCGGTCCTGATGGCCTGACCTACTCCGACCTGCGGAAGGCCGACCCAAAGGCTCAAGTGCTGACAGCGTGGTTCAACGCAGTGCTGAGAACGGAGTCGGTTCCAGTAAAATGGAAAGAAAGCCACACAATTCTATTGTACAAAAAGGGCGACTCGAGTGAGGTGGCAAACTGGAGACCGATATCCCTAGGGGACACGGTGCCGAAGCTTTTTGCCGCGACACTAGCTGACCGGCTAAAAAAGTGGGCCATGGCCAATAGCCGTATAAGCCCCTCCCAAAAAGGGTTTTTAGAATTTGAAGGGTGTTTTGAGCACAATTACGTTCTACAGGAAGTACTGCGTGACGCTAAGAAAAATAAAAAGGAAGCGGTAGTCGCGTGGCTAGATTTTTCCAACGCGTTCACATCCGTTCCACACTCTATAATCTTTAAGTCTCTCGAAGCACATGGCCTACCGAGAAAAATAATTAATACAATCAATCAGAATTACAACGGCATGACAACACGACTCAAGGTATCAGAGGGCACGTCCCCGCCCATCAACATGCAGGCGGGAGTTCGCCAGGGATGCCCCTTGAGTCCTATAGTGTTTGATCTCATTCTGGAGGTCGTCGTTCGCACGGTGGCCCAAGAAGGGATCGGATACCAACTGGGCAACGCCCTCATTAATAACCTGGCATATGCCGACGACGTGGTGCTAATAGCGGATACCCCGGAAAATCTGCGAAAACTGCTTGAGGCCGCTGAAAAGGGGGCGAGGGCTATTGGGCTTAAATATAATGCTGCCAAATGCGCAACGCTCCACATACCAGGGAGGGGCAATGACATAATGGCTACGAACTTCCTAGTCCAGGGCCAGCCTGTTCGAGCACTGGGGCCAGGGGAGTATTACGACCACCTCGGAGTACCCACTGGCTTCCAGATTAGACAGACACCGGTGAGCACCATAGCTGGTATGCTGAGCGACGTGCGGGCACTGGATCGCTCAGGGCTGGCCCCATGGCAGAAGATAGATGCTACGGCAACGTTTTTATTGCCACGCCTAGACTTTATTTTGCAAGGGGCAGACGTAGACAAAGAGTATTTGAGCGAGGCAGATAAGGTAATAAAGAGAACAGCCAAACGCTGGATGAACCTGCCCCAACGGGCTAGTCCCAGAACTCGTCTTCATGCCGCCCCACAAAGGTGGTGGCGGGCTGCTACCCCTGGCAGACCTGACGGATCTCCTCACCGTGGCCCATGCATTTAAGATGTTAAGCTCAAAAGACCACGTCGTGAGTGATATAGCGGTTACATCGCTGAGACAGGCTACGGCGGAAAGGCAAAGAAAACCAGCATGTCATATAGACATGGCGAGTTACCTGTCCAGCGAATCCAACGTCCCACGTTCAAATAGTATCGCGAACTATTGGACGAAGGTGCGGACGGCAACGGCCAGAATTAGCAGCAAGGTAAAGCTACGCTGGACATGGTCCTCACCGGAGTCCGAGTTTTGGATCCAGTGTGGTACACCAACTGATTCGAACTTCACAGTTGTCGAACCTGGGGACGCCCATCGCATCATTTCGACATTGCGACGGTGTGTAACACAACACTACGAAGCCATGCTAATAAACAAACCCGACCAAGGTAAGGTGTTCGAAGTGACGTGCAGGACACCACCAGCTAACCACTTTCTCCGCTCGGGAAAATTCACCCGCTTTTGCGACTGGCGTTTTATACACCGGGCACGTCTCAATGTCCTCCCGTTGAACGCTGCAAAGAGGTGGCTTATAGACGCAGACAAGCGCTGCCGCAAGTGCGGAAGAGACCTGGAGACATTACCACATGTGCTTAACCACTGCACCCCTCCACTCCGCGGCACGACAGCAACGCCACAACAACGTCCAAGACAGACTCGTAAGAGCCCTGAGGTGCCCCGGGAACGTGAAGTAAATAGAATAGTAGAAGGCTCCCACGGTACTGCTGGCACCCTAAGACCAGACATCGTCATACGGGACGAAGTAAGCCGACGAATCACTCTGATCGACGTGGCTATTCCGTTTGAAAATAGAGGCGAGGCTTTTAAGGATGCTCGGCAGCAAAAGCTACAGAAATACCAGCCGCTTGCTGACCAGCTATCGACACTTGGCTACGAAGTCAGAGTGGAGGCCTTTATAGTTGGAGCACTGGGCGGATGGGACCCGGCAAACGAACGAGTCATAAACCCTTCTGAACATCACGCGCTATTATGCAAGCCTGATGAGGAGGCTCATGATAAGCGATACCATCCGTTGGTCGCGGGACATCTATGTGGAGCACGTAAGCGGTACCAGACAATACCGTGATACACCATCATGAAAATAATACAACCACCAAGTTACAGCCAATAAATGCTTTGTTGAAAATTATAAATTATTAATTGTTATTATCTGTTATATGTGATGTTTAGTTATCATTTAAAGATTCAAAGGAGATTACCTTTCTTGGCCGTCATTTAGAGCCATGTTCACTGCTATATACATACGTAACAAAAACCTCGAAGCAGTAGAAAAGTTATATTATTTAAATCAAAAAGACTCAAGGTTAAGAAATAGTTGCGATGTCCTTTAACAAAAGACGGTTTCGAAACAGCTTGGAAAAATCTATGTGACAGATACGAAAATAAACGTATTCTAGTAAATGGCTAATTAAAAGTTATTTTTAGTTTGAAAGCAGTTGAGAGTGAACGCGGTAGCTACATAAAGAACTGCAGCGTGAAATAAATAATTGCATCTTAGCGCTCCAGTGTCATCATATCACATATGAAACTGGGATGCAATTATAACTTATCTATGTTCCAAAAAACCGGAACCACACGGCACTCTGTGAACAAACTATCGAAAACAAAACTAGATCACTGGGCTGGGTGTTTAGAACTCACCTGTTATAGGGGTCCTCCTGCTGCAAATACGGTGACGCGAGGTGGTTGAATGAGATGGCGATGGCGCTGACGATAAATCTGGCAAATGCTCTTTGGTGTGCACAAATGAGTACAGGCGTTCGTTGTGGAGGCTATTCCCTTCCCGTTTTATCCAAGCTTGTAGGCGTTTCTGCGGATTGGTTTACTTTGATAACTTAGCTTTGCGCACGATTCAACCGCTACTAATTAAAAATGAAATATTTGACCGCTGAAATTTATTGAACAGTTCACCAATGTATATTCGTTTTTACTATTTTTATTCGCAACGAATTAGAAACAATGAAATTTAGGTACGAGATATCGCTTATCCAATGGTATCGTATCTCATTTAAACATAACTTTCTTCTAACTATCCGTATTTTTGGATATAATTCTTATAGCATTTGTATGGATTTCGTTTCGCGAACAAAATGCAAGCCAGGAGTTTATTTAACTTAAGCTTTGTTACCCGTTCACCAAGATTCACTGAGGTTTTCGTATTTAGCAGAAAACCTGTTAGTTTCGATACCTTTTGTATGCGGAGCAAAAAACTCACGATTAAGGTTGATTTGCAAATTTTACAAAACCGAGGAAATCGATTGATTAGTTTAAGGCACAAAAACACAGCAAAAGCAACTTTTTAATAAGATTTTCCGAAATGTAATGATAATAAAACGATTTCAGATATTGCCAAAAAGGTGGTGATTTTTTTTTGATTTTACGAAAACACTGGCCGCATTTGCAGAAAATGAAATTCAGCAAATTTACAAAATTATATAAATCGAAAGAGCACAATATGTTGATTTGCATAAAGAAAAATGAATTTTCACAAAACTTTGCTGAACTTGCTAAGTAAGATGACAACGATAATAATATTTTTTGATAACCAAAAGGTGGTGGTTTTCTGACAGATGGCGATCATGCCAGATCGCCATCCTGCATTTGCGGCGAATAAATTTGGTGGATTTTGCGCGATGGAGGCTGCCACAGTCGATGAGGAGACCAATAGGGAATTTAAAAGTGTAAATACAATTCATTGATTTGTGTGGGTAATCACAACATATATACAATCACCATAATAATAAATACAATACACACTATGGGTTAAATAAATAAAATTCAATAGATAATAACGTATGTAACAAGGAGGAGAGGGGACAGTGTGGCAGGCCTACCCGCGTAAACATCCTTGAGCCCGCCTAGGCGTCTAAGCGCCTAAACGTTATGTTGCAGCTCGGTCCAAACGTGAACCCTAACTGCTTTCCTTAATGAGAGATTTTAGCCCACTTTGATTTTGTACGTTGAGGTTCGTAGGCCAGGTGGCGAGTGCTCTTATAAGTGCGATTGGAGCACCGGCGGATGACGCGTTGTTGCGAAGAACGACTTGGATGATTCTTGCACGCGGTGGTGCCTGGAAACGTTTCCCAACTGCTTGCGAATGTGCGTGGCCTGTGGCGGCTGCGATGAATGGCGTGGCGCCCCGTATGTGATTGCTATGCATGCTGGGATTGGCGACGCTCCATGCGTCCCGATGTGCAAGAGTGTGTGGATGGCGCAGACCCACAACAGGTATGGCAGCGCTCACATAAAGAGAGTGCATCCGCTAGTGCATAGCGATAGGCCAAGCAGTTCGTGTGCAGTAGTGGTGGGCCCCTGGCGTCGATGATGGCGCGTGTGGCGAGGTGCATGGCCGTAAAGAGGGGGGCATGTATATGACAACGCATGGGTCGCATGCACAGAGACGGCAGCGATCGATAATCGGGCACGGGGAGGGGCCAGTCGTCGGTGTCGTGATGGAGGCGGCGGCACTGTCACTTGGGACGCCAAGCGCGCGACGCGGTGTAGAACCGGGGCCACGTTGACGATGTCATCATGTGTTGAAAAAAGGAGTAATATTGAATGTGTGTGTATATTGAGGAGAACATTCAAGATCGGGACCTGCCTGTGAGAGCTACGGATGATTCAGGTTGTTCGGAGATGGTATCGATAGTTAAGCTTAGTGGACTGTAGTGGTGTCGGAGATAGAGGGGACCATGCGGGCTGCATCAAGTTCCGCTGGTGGCAGACCGCACACAATTTGTGATAGGCCGATGGTGAGCAGCCAGCCGTTTGCAGTGCGTACGTCGACTACTCGGATATGGCCGTCCCTTGATCCTATAGGGTGTCTTTTCCACGCGTCCTAGCGCCATCGGTAGGGGGTGAGGTTGTCTTCCTTAATGACGACGAGATCGCCGATTTACGGGGACGGTTTGAGCGGTTTGTTGCCATCGCTATAACGCTTATGTAACTCCTTTATGTATTTGTTGGTTTTTTGATAGTCATCTTCTTCCAGCGTGCTGAATTGGTGATGTAAAACTTTCAACGGTCCCAACGGTTGATCATAGAGAGGTTGTTCATATTTCGGCTCAGGGATGGCGACGGAGGGGTGCGTCTCGCGAGAAGAAAATGGCCAGGTGTGAGGGCCGGTGAGATCCGCTAGGGTCTGAGAAAGCGGGAGAGATAGGACGAGAATTGAGAACGGCCTCGAGCGAGATTATAGAGTCGAGAATTCGTCAAAGGTGAAGCTGTGTGTTCGGCGAAACTTTTTAAATGGGTTTAAAGCTTTGACGGCAGATTCCGCATAATCCGCCCAATGTGGGGTGCGCCGGGGGGTATAAATTCCATTCGATGCCTTGTGGCCGTAACTTTTGGACCATATCTGTCGAGACTCGTGTGAGGAAGCGCGACGATACTCTACTTCGGTAGCTCGCTTAGCACCATGAATGTTTGTGCCGTTGTCGCTCATAATTTGTTTCGGGTACCTCGACGCCCTACAAACCGGGCGAAGGCAGCGAGAAAATGCCTTTGTTACTGTGAGATCGAACACAATCCACAGGTGGATCGCCTTGGTGAGAAACAAACACAGGCACGTAACCTTTTCCGAGGGTTGGAGATCGGAGCAGCATCGAGAGCATTTGATATGATGAAACGGGCCGGCGAAGTCTAAACGCCGATAGCAGTGAAGGGGGGCGCGAAAGTGCAATCGTTCGGGGGGTAAAGCTGCCAATATTTGGGACTAGCGTTTGTCGCTTATGGATGGTGCAGACTTGTTAACACTGGAAAATACATTTTTTCAGCTAGAGGTTTGAGGTCGTAATAGATTCCTGTCTCATAGCTATGTTGGCAGGAGGCGGACTTCCCGCATGCGAGGAAGCTCTCGTGCAGGAACCTTCTATAAGGGTAGTAAATCTAGCCTTTTCGGGGAGAATGATGGATGACACTCATTGGAGGTCATGTCGCGTCACGGCCACTCTTCCGTGGCACGGGAATCCCGTTTGTATCCACGAAGGGTCAAGTGCCAGTAGGGACTTCGCTTTCCGATGGTTTTAAATTTTCGAGCGAGGCTCTTTCGGAAGATGAAGAATCTCGATTGAGTCAAGCTCAGCAGACGGGTTTTCGTGGCAGACGTCTGCGATAAGAGAGGCGGTCGCTAGGGTACGATTATTGCTCCTACAGCATTTCTAAGCCGAGTTAAACAATTGTCAACATGTACGCTAGTACGCGTGAGGCGCGGGGATAGGAGTGAGAACCGTTCCAAGAGTCGTCTGACTCTTCCGCTGCATGCAGTGATTCGACTCGCGAAGTGTCGCTACAAATATTCTGGCCGTGGTGTTGGCCAGTCCTCGGGGGTGGGAAAGCCACTCTGGGCCATTCCACATAGCGTATGAGCTAGCTAGCTCGAGTGGGGTGCATCCTCTGGTGCCCATATCTGCGGGGTATCCTTGCTGCGCACATGTCGCCAAGTGGCATTGCCGATGAGGGTCGATGATCTGCGCTAGTTCGATTGGAGACATAGGTTTTCCAGGAATGAGGTGGTGTCTCAAGCCAGGCTAAACGATTTCGGAGTCAGAGCCACAGGGTTAACTTTCGCTGATGAGGCGAGATGGGATTGGACAACTGCGACTAACTTGGCATAATAAGACCGCGCCGCCATAACTATAGTCGTGGCAAACTTATGGTTTTTAGGGGGGCCACTTCCCTTAGAGACTAACAGGTGAGAGAATACTTGAGTTCCTACGGTGGTTCTTACGTAAAGTGTCGCGCAATAAGCCTTTTCGAGGCGTCGCAGAAAGCCATGGAGCTCAACTGCTTATCGGGGTGGTAGTTTATCCAGCGTGGTATTTGAATATCCGAGATCGTTGGGAGATTGTCGGCGAAACTGCGCCCACTTGATGAGACGAGGGGTTTCACTGGCTCACCCCAGTCAGTCCCGTCTAGCCATAGCTCTTTGCATCAAGACTTTTTGCTTGGATCATAATTGGCGTTACCACCCTGCGGGATCGAAAAGTTTTGCAATGGAGGAGAGGATTTGCCGCTTCGTGGCTGCAGTGGATGCCGGATTTGAGTCGACGGTATACGAGAATGTATCCGTTAGGGCGTTCCACTGGATGCCCAGGGTCTGGCGGTGCTAGTCTTTACGAACTCGAGAAAGTTTGTTTTCCAGCAGATCAGTTTTTCGATTATTTTTTGGAGGATGTCGGGATGGTTTGCCGTGATCTTTTTAGGGGAAGCCGGCTGAATTGAGAGCGTCTATAGTCTCTGTTAGGGATGCTCGGCTGATTGGAGATCATGACTGCCAGATAAAATATCGTCAACATACGTCTCGGATTTTAGTATTGGGGCTGCGCGTGGATGGGATCGGCTATGTCTTTCGCAGTCGTTGTAGAGTGCGAGAATAGCCAGGAAAGGCGCGCAGTTAACCCCGAAGGTGACCGTTTTCAACTTGTAGTCCTTGATTGGACTGTGCTCGGGGGTTCGGAATATTATCCGTTGGTAGTCTCGGTCATCGGGGTGCAAGAGAATTTGGCGGTACATTTTCTCGGACGTCGCCATTAAACACATATTTATATGTTCGCCATTTTAGCAGCATAAGTCGGAGATCGGGTTGGAGGGTGGTCCGGTACATAAAACATCGTTGAGGGAGTGACAGGAACCCGACTTTTAGAGGCGTTGAACACAACTCTGACCTTTGGTTGTCTTTTTGTCTGGCCTTACGACTGCATGGTGAGGGAGATAGAATGAGTATTTACCCAGGGATTTATTTCAGTGGACTGCATTCTTCATGTGGCCTAGGGACAGATATTCCTCGAGAACGTGGTCGTATTGCTGCTTGAGATCGCCCTTTTTGCGAGAGGAACGTTCCATGCGTGGAACTGTCGTAGGGCTGCAGTACGGGATTGACCTAGGTCGATATCGTTCGGGAACGTTGATTAAAAGGGGAGTCGAACCATATATCGACCGTCGTCCATGCGAGTGGTTGTGCTTTGATAAAGTCTTCGCACATTTATCTTCTGGGGGTTCCACTCGCGACTCTGGGTATTTCTTCGATTTCCCAGAATTGCTTAGCTGTTCATTCAGCTGGACATTCGTCACATCCCACGCTTGAGAGGAGTGTGATCCGACCTTTTCGGGGTTTGGCCCACTTATATCCAGCCAAATATCGTGTTTTGTGCTAGCAGTGTGGGCGAGATCTTTTTCTATGCCATTTAGCATTGATTTGAGATGAGATCGCTGCCTAATCACCAGATCGATTTGGGAGGGGTTCTGAGAGTTCTGGTCTGCTAGCTTGAGGTGTAACCATTTACGTATTTGGTCGTTATTTAGCCTGAGTGTTGGGAGTTGCCTAGTAAGCCGAGGTAGCACTATTGCCTGAGCCTTTATTTTCACCTTGTGGTCATTTGAGACTAGGGTCAGTGAGCATAACTGTTGGAGGTTTGTACTACTCCGCCTCCCATTCCCGATATTTCAAATAGGGAGTGGGTATATGGGTAGGCCTAGCTTGATTTGAGCTTTCGACGAGATGAAGCTACGTTCTGACCCTTGATCCACTAAGGCTCTGAGCCTGAAGCAGTCTCCTCGATGTTCTATGGACACTATGGCTGTGGGGAGAATGATCTTGCTATCATTTTCTGCATGCAAGATTGGATGCGGGCAGCGTTTGAGGTGGTGGGAAGATCCTCGTTGGGATCTGGGTTGGTAACGTCCTGACTAGTTGCTACTTGAGCTGTTGTTTTCCGTTCAGGGATTTCCAGCTTTTGAAATGCAAGCAGCTTTGTAGCGTGTGGGAGTTCTGCTTGCACATTCTGCAGGCGTATACTTTTTGATGCTCGGCCACATGAGCATTTGTACGATTTTGGGAGTAGTTGTTGTTCTGCGGGGGGTTGCGGTTTTGGTTAGGGGTTTGAGCCTGCCTGAACTGGGGATTGTTTTGACTTGAGGGAGGCTTTGAGAAATTGGTGGAGGGTGGATTATGATTGATCCACCCTTTCCTCTATCTCGTAGCGAGTAGTCAGAAACTGATCCATTTGGGACCAGTTCGGTAGGTCTCTTCTAGAGCTTAAAGATTGCTCCCAAAGCGCAACTGTATTTTCCGGGAGTTTTTGAGGTTACATATGGGGTCCCAACTATCTGTCGAGACTTGTTGGGTTGCTAATATCTGGAGACAGTTATTAACGGAAGACTGCAATAGCTGAATGTCTTCGCTGTTTTCAGTCGGAATGGGCTTGAGGTTCATGAGGACTTTTATTTGATTGTCGACCAGGACTCTTTTATTTTCGTATCGGGATTTCAGAGCTTCCCAAGCCAGAGCAAAGTTGTCATCGCTAAGTGGAATTGATTTACTATCTGGCCGGCTTTTTCCTTGGGTTTTGTACCTGAGGTGGTACAGTTTTTGGGCGCTCGAGAGTTTGGGGTGCTTGATATAGACCGCCGTGAACATGTCACGGAAGAGACGGTCATTGATCATAACTCCCGTAAAAGCTTCGGTGTCACAGGCGGGTACTTTGAGGTGCATCCCGGAACTTTCTTGGGGAGTGGTCGTTGTAGCGGGGACGGTATTGCTTAGTACCCTTAGCTGGAGCTGATCGCCTATTCTTGCCTTTGTGTCTTCATATGCTATAAGACAAGCGCGGTATTTATTGAAGGCTGAGGCCTTAAAGTCGTCGGGAAGGTCGTTGTCATCTGACTCTACGACGGCGTCATATGCGCTCTGTACTCTTCCCAGAACACATCGATATTTTTGTCTTTTATTTTTAGGGATGCCTCGGTGTTATCTCGATCGGGTTGTGCCGAACCGAGCGCAGTAATCAGTAAAGAGATCCGTTTCGGATATAAATTTATTTTCGACCACAGTAGCCATTCTGAAGAGGGACTTGTTTAATTTATTTTAGCTATTTTGGGTATTTGGAGATTGCCGAGTGTTTATTTATACGGGAAAACCAAAGGGAGCAGTTTTCCTATTGGTCGGGAGTGTAGTAGGCTACGACCAGTTAGACTCAATTGGGAGTAGTCTGGGCAGTTGGGATGACCTGCAGAATTTGCTGCTGGGTATTTCAAACTATTTGAATGTGACTAAATTTTTTGCTGGGTGTCGCTAGCAATGTAAAAGTGGGGATATGTATTTAAATTATACCGCAAGGACTCAAGTATTAAAGGGCAATGAGCTAACTTGTGTGTGTGTGGGATTTACCTCGAAATTTTTTAATGCACCGCTTTTATGTACATGTGTATATTGGGGTGAGAATGTACATATACTATATTAAAATGTATTTTTTGGCGGGAAATATAATTCTGGCGGGGAAAATATAATTCTGGTGGAGAAATTTGTATTTGGCGGGAGTCACCAAAATTTATTCGTGGTATTGAAAACACGCTGGTTCATCATGGCGACGAAGGATCATAGTTACACTGGTATGGATGCAGTACGACTCACCTGTTGTATATGTGTTCCTGCTGTGAAATAGTGGGACTTGCATGATATTTGCGGCAAAAACTCTTCCTGATTTCACTTGACCTTGAACTCCATCTTTGTTTGCCCGCCACCCCTTTGATGATGAGACAGTAAGGAACCGCTGCAAGGTTAAAATTGCGCTAGCAAAGATTTTTGTTAAGCAAAAACGCTGCTTCGTATATTTATTTTCGAACGTAGATACACCAAATTCTAGTTTATTTACGATTAATAATAGTACATATGTAGAAAACTTTCATATAATTCAAAGATGACAGATGTACGACACAAGCACTATGTGTAAATTTTCACATTAAACCACTTTGCTATATTTGGCTGAGCACAACAATTTCAGTAGAATATTTGTAAAGCTTTAAATCGATTAATTTGTATGACGGTCTAGAGTTTTCCGTCCTACGCCAGGTCTACACAACATTATTATTTTGTATGAGCACAAGAAAAAAAAGTGACAAGCAGCAAATTTGTAAGAGTTTGCATAATCATCAAAATATGTGAAATGATTCCAATTTCAACATTCTAGGTGGCATTGATTACTAAATAATCAGGTTTTTTGTGTTTTCCGAAAATGCTATATATATAAAAGAGTGGGCGTGGTTATCATCCCGATTCGCTCATTTTCAATACC
>JARSSU010027404.1:0-19049 GCA_029619165.1 Eurosta solidaginis | reverse complement strand
TAATTAAAACAATAGGAAGGTTAAGTTCGGGTTAACCGAACATTAATACTCAGTTGAGAGCTATGGTGACAACATAAGGAAAATAACCATGTAGGAAAATGAACCGAGGGAAACCCTGGAATGTGTTTGTATGACAATGTGTATCAAATGAAAGGCATTAAAGAGTATTTTATGAGGGAGTGGGCCATAGTTCTATAGGTGGACGCCATTTAGGGATATAGCCATAAAGGTGGATCAGGTTTTGACTCTAGAATGCGTTTGTTACGATATGGGTATCAAATGAAAGGTATTAATGAGTATTTTAAAAGGGCGTGGACCTAATTTCTATAGATGGACGCCTTTTCGAGATATCGCCGTAAAGATGGACCAGGGTGACTCTAGAATGCGTTTGTACGATATGGGTATCAAATGAAAGGTGTTAATGAGCATTTTAAAAGGGAGTAATCCTTAGTTCCATAGGTGGACGCCGTTTCGAGATATCGCCATAAAGGTGGACCAGGGGTGACCCTAGAATTTGTTTGCACAATATGGGCATCAAACGAAAGGTGTTAATGAGTATTTTAAGAGGGCGTGGACGCCTTTTCGAGATATCGCCATAAAGGTGACCAGGGTGACTCTAGAATTTGTTTGTACTATATGGGTTCAAATGAAAGGTGTTAATGATATTTTGAAAGGAGTGGCCTTAGTTCTATAGGTGGACGCCTTTTCGGAATATCGTTATAAAGTGGACCAGGGTTGAATTTAGAATGCGTTTGTACAATAAGGGTATCAAATGAAAGGTGTTAATGTGTATTTTAAAAGTCGTGGGCCTTAGTTCTATAGGTGGACGCCTTTTCGAGATATAGCCATAAAGGTGGACCAGGGTGAATCTGGAATTTGTTGTACGATATGGGTATCAAATGAAGGTTTTAATGAGTATTTTAAAAGGGCGTGGCCTTAGTTCTATAGGTGGACGCCTTTTCGAGATATCGCCATAAAGGTGGACAGGAGTGACTCTATGAATTTGTTTGTACGATATGGGTATCAAATGAAGGTGTTAATGAGTATTTTAAAAGGGCGTGGGCCTTAGTTCTATAGTGTGGACGCCTTTTCGGAATATCTTATAAAAGTGGACCAGGGGTGACTAGAATGCGTTTGTACAATATGGGTATCAAATGAAAGGTGTTAATGAGTATTTTAAGAGAGCGTGGGCCATAGTTCTATAGTGGACGCCTTTTCGAGATATCGCCATAAAGGTGGACCAGGGGTGACTCTAGAATTTGTTTGTACGATATGGGTATCAAATGAAAGGTGTAATGAGTATTTTAAAAGGGAGTGGGCCTTAGTTCTATATGTGGACGCCTTTTCGAGATATCGCCATAAAAGTGGACCAGGGGTGACTCTAGAATTTGTTTGTACTATATGGGTATCAAATGAAAGGTGTTAATGAGTATTTTAAAAGGGCGTGGGCCTTAGTTCTATAGGTGGACGCCTTTTCGAGATATCGCCATAAAGGTGGACAGGGGTGACTCTAGAATTTGTTTGTACGATATGGGTATCAAATGAAGGTGTTAATGAGTATTTTAAAAGGGCGTGGGCCTTAGTTCTATAGGTGGACGCCTTTTCGAGATATCGCCATAAAGGTGGACCAGGGGTGACTCTAGAATGTGTTTGTACGATATGGGTATCAAATGAAAGGTGTTAATGAGTATTTTAAAAGGGAGAATGGGCCTTAGTTCTATAGGTGGACGCCGTTTTCGAGATATCGCCATAAAGGTGGACCAGGGGTGACTCTAGAATTTGTTTGTACAATATGGGTATCAAACGAAAGGTGTTAATGAGTATTTTAAAAGGGAGTGGGCCTATAGTTCTATAGGTGGACGCCTTTTCGAGATATCGCCATAAAGGTGGACCAGGGGTGACTCTAGAATGTGTTTGTACGATATGGGTATCAAATGAAAGGTGTTAATGAGTATTTTAAAAGGGCGTGGCCTAAGTTCTATAGATGGACGCCTTTTCGAGATATCGCCATAAAGGTGGACCAGGGGTGACTCTAGAATTTGTTTGTACGATATGGGTATCAAATGAAAGGTGTTAATGAGTATTTTAAAAGGGAGTGGGCCTTAGTTCTATAGGTGGACGCCTTTCGAGATATCGCCATAAAGGTGGACCAGGGGTGACTCTAGAATTTGTTTGTACGATATGGGTATCAAATGAAAGGTGTTAATGAGTATTTTAAAAAGGAGGGCCTTAGTTCTATATGTGGACGCCTTTTCGAGATATCGCCATAAAGGTGGACCAGGGGTGACTCTAGAATTTGTTTGTACTATATGGGTATCAAATGAAAGGTGTTAATGAGTATTTTAAAAGGGCGTGGGCCTTAGTTCTATAGGTGGACGCCTTTTCGAGATATCGCCATAAAGTGGACCAGGGTGACTCTAGAATTTGTTTGTACGATATGGGTATCAAATGAAAGGTGTTAATGAGTATTTTAAAAGGGCGTGGGCCTTAGTTCTTAAGGTGGACGCCTTTTCGAAATATCGCCATAAAGGTGGACCAGGGGTGACTCTAGAATTTGTTTGTACGATATGGGTATCAAATGAAAGGTGTTAATGAGTATTTTAAAAGGGCGTGGGCCTTAGTTCTATAGGTGGACGCCTTTTCGGAATATCGCCATAAAAGTGGACCAGGGGTGACTCTAGAATGCGTTTGTACTATATGGGTATCAAATGAAAGGTGTTTAATGAGTATTTTAAAAGGGCGTGGGCCTTAGTTCTATAGGTGGACGCCTTTTCGAGATATCGCCATAAACGTGGACCAGGGGTGACTCTAGAATTTGTTTGTACGATATGGGTATCAAATGAAAGGTGTTAATGAGTATTTTAAAAGGGCGTGGGCCTTAGTTCTTAGGTGGACGCCTTTTCGTAATATCGCCATAAAGTGGACCAGGGGTGACTCTAGAATTTGTTTGTACATATGGGTATCAAATGAAAGGTGTTAATGAGTATTTTAAAAGGGCGTGGGCCTTAGTTCTATAGGTGGACGCCTTTTCGAGATATCGCCATAAAGGTGGACCAGGGGTGACTCTAGAATTTGTTTGTACGATATGGGTATCAAATGAAAGGTGTTAATGAGTATTTAAAAGGGCGTGGGCCTTAGTTCTATAGGTGGACGCCTTTTCCAAATATCGCCATAAAGGTGGACCAGGGGTGACTCTAGAATTTGTTTGTACGATATGGGTATCAAATGAAAGGTGTTAATGAGTATTTTAAAAAGGAATGGGCCTTAGTTCTATATGTGGACACCTTTTCGAGATATCGCCATAAACGTGGACCAGGGGTGACTCTAGAATTTGTTTGTACTATATGGGTATCAAATGAAAGGTGTTAATGAGTATTTTAAAAGGGCGTGGGCCTTAGTTCTATAGGTGGATGCCTTTTCGAGATTTCGCCATAAACGTGGACCAGGGGTGACTCTAGAATTTGTTTGTACGATATGGGTATCAAATGAAAGGTGTTAATGAGTATTTTAAAAGGGCGTGGGCCTTAGTTCTTAACGTGGACGCCTTTTCGAAATATCGCCATAAAGGTGGACCAGGGGCGACTCTAGAATTTGTTTGTACGATATGGGTATCAAATGAAAGGTGTTAATGAGTATTTTAAAAAGGAGTGGGCCTTAGTTCTATATGTGGACGCCTTTTCGAGATATCTCCATAAACGTGGACCAGGGGTGACTCTAGAATGTGTTTGTACGATATGGGTATCAAATTAAAGGTATTAATGAGGGTTTTAAAAGGGAGTGGCCCTTAGTTGTATATGTGAAGGCGTTTTCGAGATATCGACCAAAATGTGGACCAGGGTGATCCAGAACATCATCTGTCGGGTACCGCTAATTTATTTATATATGTAATACCACGAACAGTATTCCTTCCAAGATTCCAAGGGCTTTTGATTTCGCCCTGCAAAACTTTTTCATTTTCTTCTACTTAATATGGTAGGTGTCACACCCATTTTACCAAGTTTTTTTCTGAAGTTATATTTTGCGTCAATAGACCAATAAAATTACCATGTTTCATCCCTTTTTTCGTATTTGGTATATAGTTATGAGCATTTTTTTCATTTTTCGGCCGAGCGGGAGGACATACGGTCGACTGTGTATAAAAACTGGGCGTGGCTTCAACGATTTCGCACTTTTTCACAGAAAACAATTATCGTCCTAGAATTTAAGCCTCTACCAAATTTCACAAGGATTGGTAAATTTTTGTTCGACTTATGGAATTAAAAGTATCCTAGACAAATTAAATGAAAAAGGGCGGAGCCACGCCCATTTTGAAATTTTATTTTATTTTTGTATTTTGTTGCACCATATCATTACTGGAGTTGAATGTTGACATAATTTACTTATATACTGTAAAGATATTAACTTTTCTTTTAAAATTTGAATTAAAAAAAAATTTTTTAAAAGTGGGCGTGGTCTCTGATTTAGCTAATTTTTATTAAACAGGCATATAGTAATAAGTGTAACGTTCCTGCCAAATTTCATCATGATATCTTCAACGACTGCCAAATGACAGCTTGCAAAACTTCTAAATTACCACGCCCATATCCAAAATTTTACTAGTTTTCTATTCTGCGTCATAAGTTCAACTCACCTACCGAGTTTCATCGCTTATCCGTATTTGGTAAGGAATTATCGCACTTTTTCGATTTTCGAAATTTTCGATATCGAAAAAGTGGGCGTGGGTTATTGTCCGATATCGTTCATTTTAAATAGCGATCTGAGATGAGTGTCCAGGAACCTACATACCAAATTTCATCAAGATACCTCAAAATTTACTCTAGGCCACGAAAGTGAAAGATAAAGGTTGATGGATGGAATGGGCCAAATAAAGCGAAATTAAAAGTACTGCGAGAAAAAGACCGGCATTGACAAAACCTAATGGACGCACAACACCGAAGCAACTAATTTCCCACAAAAAATGCGAGGGTAGTTTCAAGCCAGAGCGCACTACTCTTGTGAAACGTGGGAGCGATGCTGAGTATGCGAAACCAATCCGTCAAGCGCAAGCTCCTCGAAGTAGTTCATTGGCTCAGCAGCAGAGTGCGAGGGAACGATCCGGGATAATGAGTAGTAAGATGAAACACAGGTACGACAAGGAAAATAATTCAGAAGGTTTCCGAGAGGGAGATTTGGTACTGCTATACAACCACCACCGACAGAAAGGTGTTCCATCCAAATTTCGGTGCAGTTGGGAAGGCCCGTAAAAAGTTGTGAAGAAGATCAGTGACACCATCTACCGCATACAAACCATTGGGAAACCTCGAGTGGTTCAATTGGAGATGCTAGCAGCGTTTAGATCGGGAGATTTGTCTGATCGGGACGATCAGACTTAGGTGGAGGACAGTGTGACGACTATGAGTGACACTAAGTGATACTCACATCCCTAGTCTGATGCTAAGTAAATAAAGTCACAACAACAATAAAGCAACAGTCACTTGTATCTACATAAACGAATCAATCATTATGTCTACACATATGTAGGTACACGCAGCTGAGAAGCAAAGCACAACCATATGCAGACATCTTATTTGAGATGCTCCTAAATGTAGGCAATTATAATTGTGGAAGTGTCGCTCACACATACAAGCATGGGGTATGAGAGAAGCTATAAAATCGTGCAATTTTAGTTATAGCTGAGAAGTTTGAGAGCTCATGGACAATGCTAGTAGATTCTAGAAGATGCGAACGAGGAAACCAGAGAGTATAAAAGGCCGCAGATGTAGAGGCGCTGGAATTCAGTTTGATTTGAGTTGTCAAGCAGTTACGACTAAGACGATATCTAGCGAGCAATAGCAGTATTATTTTGAAAGTCAGTTTCATTTAAGCTATCAGTTTGGTTATTAAGCTATTCGTTGCACAGTTTGAGTGTTATTGTGAAGTATTTTAATAAAGGCCATTTTTCCATTATTCAATATTGGAGTTATTTATTCAACAGTTTAGCGATACGAACCTAGCAAAAGGGCAAATAAGAGGATTTGCAGCAAATTCGTTACAATATATGCATTAATTTAATGCAATAGAAATTAGAAAGCAATTTACACATAAGTAATTAACTAAATAGTTAGTTAAGTACATAAGTAATCGAATTCATATTCATATTAACAAAATTTCATAGGTAAAAAGAAAAAAAATTGTTCTGATTGAACGAAAGAAAAAAAGGGGAGGAACCACCCTAATATCATACATTCATTCAACCAAAACAATTTAAGTCATAGGAACCAGAAGAATATGACAAATCTGAATCAACTTTTCAGATTCTTCTTTTTTCGAAGGAAGGGTGGTATAACCGCACTGCGTTACCCAGCCTTTACGCACTAAACACTCCCCTGAGAGCAAATGGCATCGCTGTCAGCTGTTGCTGAACAGCAATGCCAATTGCACTCAGCAGGGCCAATTGCATTCAGCAATGAAAAATGATGGCCGCTGAGCGTGGGTGAAAAACGAACCCGAGCGAGTTTCGTTTCAACAATTGAGGTGACCGGCCGTAAAATCTAAGTAGGAAGAAAACTAAAGTAAAGATTTTGAAATTTAAAGTCTTAAACTAAATTTGCTAAACTAAGAACGATAAACATTTATTATAACCAAAAGTGTAACGTGAAATTAGAACAAAGAACGTTTATTAAATTAATAAGAAAACAAGACAAATAAAATTTACTTTAAATAAAAACCAACTAAATCTAAGCAAACATAAAAAGGGAGACTTATTGTTGCGTGTGGGTGCGGGTGTGCGCATTGGGCTGCATACCCATAAGTGTGAGTACACCATACGGCCATAGTAGTATAGAGTCATCAATTACAGGACGAACAGACTACCTGATTTTCCTATCTGCGCTTAGAGGGAGATCTTAAGGCCACAATAGAGGTGGATGGTTGGCGCAAGGGTGCCCAAATGACGGACGAGGCGAGACATGTGTACACAGCTGATTCCAAAGTAGTGGAGAGAGTAGGGTATACTCTGCTGATCCGGAAATAAACAGACCCTTCAAGCTGCCAAATCACTGTAGAGTTTTCCAAGCGGAAGTATTAGCCGTACCAAAGCAGTAGAAACGCTGGAAGAGAATAGCTTAAACTGCAGCCGTGCTAACTTTTATATTGACAACCAAACAGAAATTAAGGCAATAAATCTCGGACAGCATCATCTAAAAGTGTGTTAGAGTGGAGCAATTGCTGGAATGAATCGGGACGGGGAAAGCATCCATCTATATTGGGTCCCATGGCATTGGGTGAGATTAGGAGAAGGCGAGAGGTGTGCATGATTAACCACACGGGAAAGGCGTGGATTCAAGAGCGGGGCTGTAGTGAAGAAGATAGGTGTAGGTCTAACAACCTTAGACTAACAAAGTTGCTGCTATCATTAAAAAAGAGGACTATAGACTCATGACGGGTATTCTAACTACACTTCTATATGGCGTCACACTGCCTTCTGGTGTCACGTGCCTTTAACGTAGTCGTGTTCAGTGATAGCAGATGTAGGAACTGAGGGTTGGAGGAGGAAACGATCGAGAGCGTCGTGTGTTTCATACCCTGAGCTTGCCAGGCTAAGACTCCAGGTATTAGGAGTGATACAGCTGTCGGAATTATTAACATCAATCAACCTCTGAAGCTCCTCACACTTACGCCGTTCTGCTCACGTTTTTTTCCTTCTCAATTGGCATCTCTCTTCCTTCCTCGCACCACGATAACGCTGCATATATCGCGCGTTGCTGTGCCCATACACAGCGCCGAGTGAAGTCGTTGTTGTAGAATTGCTTCGCCGCATCCAATTAGTGCGACCACCAACGACAACCCTTGGCGGGAAAAATCCTTAGTCGATCCGATACATAGAACCGGCTGCCGTGGAAAGCGAGCTGAGCGGAGTAATCAACGTGAGCAGGTTTTCGACGGCAACTTTCCTTGGGTCACTGCGCGCATTTTCTTTGATACACAGAGTTGTGCACGTATCTTAACTGCCACTAATAGTTAGAGTCGATATTTGAACCTTGTAGATAGCGCACATCCAGAACACTTGAACTATGCCTGCCATTGATCAAGACGATTGTTCAAGAAAAAATTTGTGACAACTTTGCAGCATAAATTTAACAGTAAGTTTTCCACGTCGCATTTAAAAAAAAAGTGTTTCTAAAGGAAACCTTCACCAAGGCTACCTTATCCTATTTTATTTCTTTCTTTTATTTTTAAATATCCACTCCTTCTTCGGAAACGGCTGCACCGATTTGAAAGAAAAAGCACGCTTTCTAAAAACTTCTGTTTAGGTGCTGCCACTCCAAGCTATAACACTGTTCCAATACCACCAACTCATTCAAAAGATCGAGGGAAGTAACCGCTATCAAAAATGTTTCGAATAAAAGTTCTGGTATCATGCTCTTAAAAAGTTCAGTAAAAGTAATAAAAAGTAATACGTTACTTCATATTTTAAAATATACGGTAGACGTCCCAGTCTACTTAGGAGAAATTAAAAGGAGAGATGAATCAGTTAAGCAGGAAAGGCATGGATTGAAGCTCGGAGCTGCAAATTTCAAAGTGGATGTCGTCAGGCAAGTTTGTGAATAAATTTCTTAATTTAGGTTCTGTGAAAGTTCTGTTTTAAACTGCAATCTAATACAGTTATATTCAAGTTTCGAACTTTCAGCACATTACGTTTGCTTTTTGACTGTCCCTAACTCATATTCTGATACAGTGCAATCTTTTGATCAAATTTAAATATATTTACGAACCACGTAATTGGCAATGATAATTGAATTAACTTTATCCCAATAAAATTAAAAATACAGATCAAGTCACAAAGGAAAATCTATTTCTTCTTAACACCCCTTATAATACTTTTACTGTTTTACTCGCGCTACTGAGCTATTCCGGCATTTGGACAGGACTAAAATTTTGCGAACAGCTGTGAGTGCAGTCAATAAAGTGATAAGTTGGCAAGTAACGTGGCTCATCTGGCGCATTGGAAAACAAAAACAACTTGAAGTAAAAACTGGCCCAGTTTTTACAATGGCTGGAAATTAGAGACAGATAATTCTTTATGTACACGCGAGTGTACCCCAGATAATGTAAATAACTAATTTTAATGCCAAAGTTTATATTCTTACCGTTTTTGTTGCTGGTTTTTAGCCCTAATAATAGTGTGCAAAGTTTCACTGTCACTGGATAACAATAACCTGTGCCACTTCTTTGTCAAAGGTTTAGAAAATTACTCTAAAGAGCCGATTTTCACGTGTAATTCTCAAGTTATGGTCACAAGAGGCTTGTACGGATCTGGCTGCCACAAGTAAAAATGTCGTTGTAGTAGATTTTTGGTTTTATGTTAGTCTTAATGGATTTAATGTCGAAATACACCCATGTATACGATCGTATTTTTTGTTTATTAATTTCAAGGTATACTTGAAATGGATGAAAAATTCAAGGATTCAGGGGTTGGTAAGCGCAATACAAATCTTTATGGCTTCAGAGCCTCCACACCCCAATTTTCAACGAGGGGGAATCCTACTAAAATATGAATGTATCATACACATGTTTAGCAGGCTAGGCTCTGGCGACCTCAAGTTCTCCATATAAATAGGGGGTGGGGGAGAGCGGGATGGCCTAGGATGTTCAATGTGATCATATTAATCGTTTCCCGATGCGGTCGGGCTAGTACCTTAATGGTGCTCTTTACCGGAACGTACCGGATTTATACCCGGTAAAGAACAATCAACATCGAAGATACTACCCAGAGCCTTCGGGGTGTGTTGTTATTGTTAATACAACAACAAATCGTTTTTTTGATTTACTCATTGCGAAGTTAAGCTTTATATGGTCAACCCCTCAAAAATATAAGAAATAACTGCAGCGAACCTACTTTGGCAGTTTGCATAAACAAGTATTGTGATACCTACTACTCCGGAGAAAAGGCTTGAAGGAACTACCCAATATGGAATCGAAATAGCTTTCGCTTTGTCCGTCCTGATACAAATTTTAGTCGTTTAACTCTAAATTGTTATTTTGGTAAATGAAAAGCTCTATATTAATCTTATAGAATTTTGGAAAAGTGTTAGCCTCTATTAGAACATTATTAAATTCGCTATATGTCCGCAATTATTATTATTAGTTTTTTTTGTTTGATGTATACTCAATGAGACACATCGCTGGTCCGACCAATACTTGAGTGTTGGTCATGCGTTTGGTGCAATGCAATTACTGAAATTTGCATTACGTGGTTTTAATCGAGACTCAAATCTTCACCTCCATCATACAGAAGTAGATAGGTATACAATATATAAAGAGATTCCATAATTGAGGTTGAAGAGGAAGTGGAAGATTTGGTGGTATTGGAGTAGGAGTGAGGGTTGGGAAGGGCAGTGTTAGTGGACGAGCGACGGAGAGTGATAATAATGGGATGAAGGACCACTTTTCAAATATAGGCAAGCCAATCTCGAGCAACACAATGTCCGAGGGTATGCTGGTCTTATACAAAAGAGTGAAATAAGTGTCTGGTTTACATATACGCATTTAAATATAGGTATGCTAAACTAATAGCGTTTCTTTTCTGAACTAAATTGTTGCCTAAGTAAATGGTAAAGCCTATAAGACCAGAAAAAGTTCAACATTTATAGTGCATGCAAAGAATATAAATGTCTACCCCGTGTATTAGCTGATTTTCCACAAACGCGCTGTCACTCATAATAAAATTCATAGCAATTATTCCTTCATTTCAATTTCTTCGCTAAAAATTTGTGAAGTTACGAAAATAAATAATTAATAAGTGCACACACCGCCATTGTATGCATCGTAAAAGTGTAACGCTTTTGGCCTGCGAGCAGGCAACAATTTTAAACACAAAGAACTAAATACGCCCGTAAAGGCGTTACCTCCTTTTTAGAATACAAAAAAATTTTTACAACCCTTGCGCGGCATACAAAAAGCGTAACACTTTTGCCAGAAAAGAAAACGCTATAAGTATAGTCTTCGATAACTTATTGCTTGTAATTCGAGAATATTGATTGGCATAGTCAAACTATTTTAAAATAAGGGGCGTGGCACCTACTGTATGATAAAATTCTTTTATATAAATTTTGGGACAATTGCAGACAACTCGAAGTAAAAAGTATGATTGAAAATTGACCTAATACTCTGGGTCTTATTATGGGACATAGTGGGGGTAGTGCAATAAATTTCTGATGGCACTACTATTGGAATAATTTGAGTGCGCACTATAAATTAGTGAAGCTGCCTTTTTCCTCTAAAAATAATTAATTGCAGTCGTTTTATTTTTTCACTGCCACTCATCTGAGGGAAAAAAAATACAATTCTTGGAAGTCTTCTTTTCTGCATCAATACACTATAGCTGAGTAAAACTGATATTTTTGCATTACTACTAAACTGTGAGTGGAGGCTGGGGCACTAATGCACTACCGCCAACTCTGTTTTGAGAACTGTTTTACCCATGAGTGCAGCAAGGACCGACCTATTCTATTTTTTTATTTATGTTTGAAAAGCCTGTATTTATTGTTCTCGGAAAGTGAAAATAAGAGAGATATGGAGAAGGGTAGGTTGACGCAGAGGTGGAAGGTAGATAGAGGGAGAGCGGGGCGTATAGAAGGAGGTAGAATATAGAGAAAGAGAAAGGAAGGAAGGGGATAGAAAAATTAGATAAAGGGAATGAGAATATAGTAAAAGTGTCAAACAGAAACATCTTGAAATATTTTAAAATGTCCATGACATGTAAACGGTAGGGACAGAGAGAAAAGTCCATGTTAGGAGTGAAAAGTAACTTTATGGTGGCCAGCTCTGGTCGATCCTTCCTGATTCTTTCAAGAGAGCTGTTTCAGTAGACCAGTATTTGAATATGATATCAAAATATTTAGGTAATTTTTGACGTCCATATCTGAGAGGCAATAAATTTTACTTAATGCCTATTAGGAACTTTAAAACAAATGAATTTCTTCTATTACAATTTACTGATTACCTTAACAAAACCTCACTTAAAACTCACAGTGACAGTTAAACAAGGTTTTAAATGTGAAGATTATTTGAAATATCTTGATTTCAAAAATAAAAATTCAACTTTCTTCTATATCACATTTACACTTTACTGTCGTTTTACTATGCACGGCAGTATTGTTACAAACCATTTTTATTATTATTTTTTTTTGTGTTTTGATTAGAAATATGGCATGCATAGACTAATGCCATGGGTATTATGATAGGTCCATTTCCACAGTCGAGCATCCTAACTAACGATAAAATATTTGTGTCGCCCTATCAACTATTAAACGAAGTAAGCGATGGCTCATTCGTCTGATAAACTCCTACTTCTATTCTGCCTTACCAACCTTGTCTATCTTTTGACAACACAGTTGTGAGCATGCGATGTTTTGTCGCTTTTGAAAATGTTAACCGTTAAGGCCCTTCGAAGATATTCTGATCATCATCATAACGTTTCAAATAAAGTTTTTGAAAAAAGTTTGTTTGGCTTTTTGGAACACTCTAATGTACGATTGGCTTCGGCTTGTTGCCAAAAATTTAGCCCTTTTACCAAAATTGTGCCTTAGAAGCAGTTGGAGTTCTAATTTCATCTCTATTTTGTATGTATATATGAACTTGGTTGTTTCTCAAACATATAAATTTATTTCTCTGTACATATTTGAAGATTTTTACTTTCTGTGAAAACGTGAACATGTTATGATAGCGGAGGACATGTTGCTCGTATATACATATATACATGTATGTATGTGTTATTTACGCAACAAAAATTTGTTTTTCGAATGTAAAAAATGCTGCTTTCTAACATTGCAGCACTTTGAACATTATTTTACAATCTAATCTACATAGCTCCAGCATTACTGCCATCCTTTTCCATAAGGCGCTGAGCAAATGCCAAACGCCACACACATTATTTAGTAGCTGGCAGAAACCATGTCGAGCTGTTCATTTCAGTTTTAACTAATAGACAATTTTTTGGCATCACAACATGTTCGCCTTCTAACTCCTCAATGCTCCCCACTTGACGTTTCAGCTGTGACTGAATAGTCTGGTCTATCAATTTGGCGGATATGCAAAAAAACGCCCGCCCGCTGCTGCTACGGGGGTATTCGGCGTCTAGGCGGGAAACAGCTAAATTAAAGGAGACACATTAAAATTATGTAATATCCTGTTATTTCGACAGCAAATAACATCGAACAAGTACTTATGTATGTACGTGTGCATGTATGAAGCTGCATTTTTATGTACCTAAAATTATTGGAGCTGAGTTTGACAGTGCTGGTTAGCAGGTGCATGATTAAATTAGTGATTTTACTAAAATATTATATTGATTGCATGGTGGAAAATTCAATGCTACTTCCAAAATATGGGTGGTATGCGCACAAAATCTAAAGAAATTCTATTAGTAACGTCCCGTCTGGACTATGATGTTTCGTGCCTCGTTGAACATGGTCTGAGTATGTGACTTTTTCGACGAAGAGTTTTTTGATCCTTGTCTCTTTTCATACCTCGGAAAGACAGGCTCTGTAAAGATTGGCGTACCGAAAGGAGGTGGAGTTCTATCGCCATTAAAAAGAAATCTACTGCTACTCGGAATGATCAACTTTTACACAATGATTCGTTAATTGACCACTCTGTGTTCGCATAATCGGTTCCGCTGGATCTATATTCATTTTATTTATTTATTTATTTATTATTTAAAGTCGACGGCAAACTATGTCGACTGCATAATATAAAGATATATAAATATACAACTCAAAAGATAAAATTAAGATATATCGAGCTTTCAACATGTTATATTACAAACAAAGAAATATTATATGACATTACTATTTAATTTCAAAATATAATATAATAATAATAAGAGTAGAAATAAGATCGTATGCCGAAAATCTTATACTGGCGGAATGCATCAGATTCCGCTCAGCATGATATCGGAATGCAATGGATTCCAATCTCCCTGTTGGAATGCAACAAGATTCCAATCAGCATGTCATGGGAATCCGGCACTGCTAAGAGTAGGTAGATGAGGATACGCCATCACAAGCATAAAAAAGTAACATGACCTGTGTTGTGGAATGCACCGGATTCCAATCAGCTCGATGCCTGACCCATAAGATATACTGCCGGAATGCATACGATTCCGGTCAGTGACTCATGAAAAAGCATGTTTTTTACGTTGTTGGAATGCACCAGATCCAATCAACACAGTACTGTCTTGTTCTGCTTAATGATACATGTTGATAAAAGTTCCTCCATCCTTAAGCGAGACAGTTCCTGTTTTTTTATCGAAGTAATAAAATGCCGGCAAATAAATTAGCTTGTATCTCTTAAATTAGATAGGCAAGTATTGCATTACTATAGTGGGCAAAAGTACATCAAGACTGATGAACAGCTATACAAGTCCATTGTAGTGCGCGCGCACTCGAGATAGAAGATCTTAGTTTTTTAGCAAGTTTCGTCGACAAAGGGGTAAATAGAAAGGAACGTAGTGTCTGATACTCTAGGGGGAACCGCAAAAACAAGCGGCTGAGGAGGTCCGCGGAATCAATTTCTCCAATAATGAGCTTATGGGGAAAGACACCAGTCCCCCAGTAATATTCTCCGATTTTTCCAGAGTGGGTAAGTTATATAAGAGAAGTCTATCTTCTGTATAAGAGGAAGGTGGAGACTTGAGTCCCATTAAGGCGCGCAATGCAAATATCAAAATTGCTTTTGAACTGACTCAAGACGCTTTATCATGCTTTTGAGACAGGGACCAAAACGCATGAGCAATACTCGAGTATTGGACAGACCAGCGATGTGTAAAGAACCTTAGTGAGGTACGGATCATCGAACTCTTTAGCCCATCTTTTAACAAATCCAAGTAAACCCAACGCTTTGTTGGCTATAGATGAAATATGCATGTTAAAATTCAATTTCGGATCAAAAGACACCTAGATCATTTGCCATAGATATACGCTCCAAAGGCGTACCATCTATTACATAAGATTTCAATGCTGGCTTCACTCGGTGAAATGTCATATGCTTACATTTAGAGCAATTACAGCTAGTAAATTTGTTGTGCACCAACATTGGAACGAGTCCAAGTCGCAGCCTGGAGAAGCAGATCCAAAGGAACTCAAATCGGTAGCGCACAGTAAGCGGTTGTGAGCGACAAGTTTTTACGTATACATTAACACGCAGCCTACATTATAGTAGCTGGGTAATATAGTATATCGTCAATGTGGCATAGTCATAATGTAAAATGGGCAATCCAGAGCAAGGGCACATCGATGACTCCCATGGGGTCACCTGCACGGTGTATCTTATATCCACCAAATATCGTGTGGAAAGCTCGTATATAACTCTCACAGTGAAAACATTGATACATATTTACGCGAACTAACTGTGATGCTCATTTTTTCGTATTCTGGCGAGATTTTACTTACTCCCGATTTGACTTGGTTGAGTCGCAATTCTCCAAAATAATGGTGATTCCGATGATTTCGGGCTGTAATGTTACGCGTACTCTTTTGCTGTATACTATTTTATAGATAGCCTCTAAGTTGTAATCTACATGTCAAATAAGTAATGTATTTGAGAGTTGCACCTGATTGCTAATGCTCTATATAGATTTTTTTTGGTGCATGTAGTAATTCGATTTTTAGCCTGCTCTGACAGCATTTTTATATCGCGTAGTGGAGTATCGCTGATAGCACTCCATGTATTCACGCTCGGTCAGTACCTTTAGATATTATAATATATGATAACTCACGATCCTGGCTGATCTCTTCGGATCTCAGTAACACATTCTTTTAATTTCGCGAAACAACTGAACTTATAGTGAACTAAATAATACTCTGTGGTGATACTACCACTGGAACTCAGTTGCAGTCTAAACATGTTAATTGATTAATGTATCTGATATTCGAGACAGAGATATATATATCTTAGAGAGGAAGTACACTGGCTACAGGTGTTCATTTACTAATAAGAGGTGCCTCTAGACGTAAGTCCTAAAATGTACTATAAATGTACGGACTGGTACAATATTAGCCGTCGGTTAAAAATTTGAAGAGAGAAACAAACGCTGCAAGATAATATATGAAAAATGTACAATGGGCTCGAGTCTTCGGAATCTCTGCCTCTAGGCAGTATCATGTCATTTAATACAGTGTGAAGTAGATTCAATGTAGACATCTGATAATTTATTTATATAATGCAGAGATATACATGAGTCAAGGTCAATAAACGAATCGGAGTATATAGAAAGTAATCATAATAAGTCTATATTTGGACATTTTATCGCCGTCCAAGCGTGGTTATTCAATATTCCTATTGCATGAAGTATGCAATCGACAATTGCTCAGCAGTCTCTAATGTGTCCCTCGGCTAACTGTGAATTTTTTGCAGAATTTTTCAAATCTAATTTCGAAGATGAAGTTACATATTCAGGATACCCTCCACTCTAGCTCATACTTATTTGAACGCATAGATTTCGGTTCACTGTCTTTATCTGTGCAGGATGTCAGTAATGCTATGTGCATGTTAAAGCCCTCGCTAAAATGTGATCCTGATGGACTTTGTGCATTTGTTCTGAAGCATGTAGCTCTACTTTATGCATTCCGCTTTGCTACATATTTGATTTTGCTTTACTTCTGGATTATTTATTGACATGTGGAAGTCCGCGTCAATCACGCCGATCTTTAAGTCTGGAAATAAGAATGATGTCTCTATTTACAGACCCATTGCTAAGCTTTCAGTTTGCTCTAAGCTTTTTCGAAATAATTATAAGAAAAATTTTCTTTGTTGTTAAGAGCATTATAGATCCGCGCCAACATGGGTTTGTTTCTGATCGCTCTACAGTCACTAATGGCTTCTTTTTCGAACTTTTGCATATCAGCCTTTAAGTCGGTTCGCAGGTGGATACCATATTATAAGATTTTCCAGGCATTTGACAAGGTGTCTCATCAGCTTCTACTGAAGAAATTGGAGTCATTGGTTTCCACTCGGTACTTCTTGGGTTGGTTGAAGTATTATCTGTCCCTTTGTGTGATATTGAGAATTGTAAGTCGCACACTTTTGTGGCAACCTCTGGGGTCCTCAGGGTAGCATCCTTGGGCCGCTCCTGTTCGTTCTCTTTATCAATAACATTGGTGCTTGCTTTACAATTTTCCAATTTTCTAATTTATGCTGATGACATGAGATCTTTCGTAGGATTGATAGGACATCAGATGTTTTCGTTTGAAGCGTGACCTGAATAATCTAGTTGACTGGTGTAATACTAACATGCATAACTTTCACATTTCTATTTAGAAAGCAGTCTCTTGAATGCAGTCAATGAATTTGTTGATCTTGGTGTTGTATTTGATACTAATTTTCTTTTGTTAATAATATCTGTTATTTTTCTCCGAAAGCTAATATATAAACCTTGCTTTCCTGCGTCGTTATGCTAAGACTTTAAGGAATCCCTATACCAGGAAGACTTTATATATTTCCTTAGTTCGCTCAAGCTCGAGTATGCTTCTATATTTGGAACCCTAATTACAGCTGTCATGCGGCTAGAATTGAAAAGGGTTCAAAGGAAATTTGTTCGGTTTGGGCTTGGATCTCTCATTTCGTGGATCCGCTGCCTTCTTATGTGTTTCGGTGTACGATGATAATCTAAACCCCTGTACTCTAGAAGAACCATGCAGGCTATGTTCGTGTTGTATCTTGTGGCAGGTTTGGTAAAACTGCCCTGACCTGCTCGGGAAAATCACGTTCAATGTGACCAGTAGAATCACTTCGTTTTTCCCTACCTTTTTATGTGGCCTCTTTCAGAATGAAACTATGTCCTTTTCGATCCTATTCTTCGCTCTCTAGCAGAATTCAATAAACTTTCGAGATGGCTAAATATTGATTTCTCTCAGTCGAGGGATGTTTTCAAGTCCCAAATTCTTTTGCATTTACATTTAGGATATTTTATTTAACTTTTTTCTGTTATTATGCATATACTTTCTTTAGCTATTATCAATGCATATGATAATTTTACCATATAAATTTCTATATCTAGTCATTTCTATATCTAGTCTGTAAGATGTAATCATAAACTGAATAAACTGAATATGAATATGAATATGAATATTTTTTGTTAGAATGCACAAGATGTGTGATATTATAAAATAGCATTTACTATCTAAACTGGAATTTGTTTAATAAATTAAATAGCTTGGATAAAAAACTTAGGGATTTAGTTTCCCTTGAACCCTATCCCAAACTCTGCCTTGACATCCACTCCTATCTCTTTCTCGGAATAAAAGAAAAGAGTGAGTACCAGGTACTCGTGAAGTTCGATGTTTGTAAATTTGATAGAGCGGAGGTTATAAAGGTAACTTTACCAGAAAAAAATAATTTCGGGGACTATCATGGCTCCTTATCGGTAAAATTCGACAATGAAAAGTAACTCTTTATTATAGACTTATGATCGATAGCAAATTAATATTATCGTCGTTTGTAACTGACTTGTTATAGCCGAGCGATAGGCGAGCCATAGCCACCTTATTGGCTTCTTATAGGCTTGTTAACGACGGCTTACAGAGGTGTCATCGATTTTATATTAAAGTTTTGCCGGTATCTAGGTTAGGTTAGGTGGTAGCTGCCCTGGTAGGAAAAGCTCACTTGGACAGCATGAAGGCCCGTTGTGATACCACATAAAATATCGGCGACGTAGCTATAGCTACTTAGAGAATCGTTGGTCTAATGAGACCGACCTCAACCTTGGATAAATCCTCTAGAGATCATAGTGAGTCGCGAGCGAAATACTTTCGTCTAGTTCTGGCAAAAGCTTAGCAATCAAACATAGAGTGACTCGATAATTCCACCACATCATCCTCCATACAGCTGCATTAGAATGGTATTTCCAGTATATTGTTACGTACCGCATGGATGAACCTTAGCGAACCCAATAATTTCAGAAGAATCTTGGCTAACTTGAGCCCATCCATGCAGGTGCAGACCACAGGTGGCCAGCGGAGTCTCGAAATCCCTACAGCCATCTTCATCCGGTTCAATTGTACGATGGGGTT
>JARSSU010027403.1:0-66487 GCA_029619165.1 Eurosta solidaginis | reverse complement strand
GACATCAAAAACTTCCTCAAGTTGACCCGCTGATCAGTTGTTGTCAACGGCGATTCCATTATGTCATATTACTGACACGAAGTCGATAAAGCAGGCACGATCAAGACTCGCCATGACGGAGCGATACAAGGTGGCAGCATTGGACAGCTGATTATAAACTTTTTATTTGATTTGATACATCAACTTCCGGCGCAGTACGATTTTGACATTTGTCAATCGAATTTACAAAAACAAATACATGGAATTTTTATTTATGTTTGTAGGTATGTCACCATGCTGCCACCTTGTATCGGTCCGCCATGAGACCCGCGCAACATGTATTATTCGGGTGTTACCGAACATTATATACTCAGCGTGAGCTTCAATGGTACATTTCATTTCAGATAAATTACTTTCTACATAACACGTGGCACCGCTCGTTTAAAAAAAATGTCTCCCCATTTCCTCTTACAATAAAACTTGATAAGTGAAATATCGTGATTCAAAACAATTTTTTTGCTAAGTTACAGCTTATTATTCTAGTCTACCATTTTAAACTTTTTTATATCTAACTTGCCGTGGTCATTAAGCGATCAAGTCCACTTTTACTAGAGATATTTCCTGCTATAAGGAAAATTTGTGTACCCAATTTCATTACGATCCGTTAATTTTTCTTCGAGTTATGGCTCCCGGAACATAGTAAATTGCTTAGTAATAAAAATGGCGGTACGACACCCATTTTCAAAAATTTTAGTGTTTTCCAATTAATGTTATAATTCAATTTAGAAAGTAAAATTCGTGCTGACACAAAGCTCTTTTTCGTAAGATATAGCTTATTTTATTCGTCCACGACCCTTTTAAAATCTTTTATATAAAAGTTTTCGTTAATTTTTCTTCAAAGCATTCCTATAGTAAAGGCAACCTCTATGCGAACTTGTTACGATAGGTTTAACGATTTTTATTTATGATTAATAATATTTGTAATTATTTATCACAAGTGGGCGGTGCCACGGCCATTTTAAACCAATTTTTCCAAATTTTTATCAAGAGTCTCAATATCAGTCCACATGTCAATTTCAACATTCTAGGTGTATTATTACTAAATTATCAGGTTTTTTGTGTTTTCCAAAATTTATATATATAAAAAGTGGGCGTGGTCATTATCCGATTTCGTTTATTTCAATACCAATCTATCCTGGGTCTAGATAAGCTCTTGTACCAAATTTGGTGGCGATATCTCATATTTACTCAAGTTATCGTGGTTAACTGACGGACGACGGACATGGCTCAATCAATTTTTTTTCGATACTAATGATTTTGATATATGGAAGTCTATATCTATCTCGATTCCTTTATACCTGTACAGCCAACCATTGTCCACTCGAAGGTAGTATGCTCTGTGGGCAAAGCACGCTGAGTATAAAAACAGGCGCTTTCAATGCCAGCTTTACACGGATTTTGCATCACCGAAGTCACCAAGTTATTAAAATAAAACACTAAAAGAAACAAATTATATAAAAAATTTAAACGCTCACTTTGCATAGTTAAAAAAAACAAGTAAGTACGGGACTGTCTTCGGCTGTACCGAAGACTTCATACCTTTCATGAAATGGGGCTGAAATAAAAATCTTATCCCGTTCGTAATCGCCAAATAATCGGATGTATAAGATAAGAAAATATATAGTGAAAAGATCTACATACTTAAACGATTTTTAAGATAAATATAAATTAAAAAAGGCAAAAAAACCCCTTATCTGAACGATCGGTATGGGATATATATTATAATAGCTCCGATCGAAATGATTTTTACAGGAAATCTTCTATGATATATTAGAATATATCACCAAGTTTCACGTTTTTATATTCGAAACTAGGGAGAAATGGCCAAAATATTCTATCTGAACGATCGGTTGTATGGGATATATAATATATATACCTCCGATAAAAGTGATTTTTTCAGAAAATGTTCTATGATATATTAAAATATATATCACCAAGTTTCACGTTTTTATATTCGAAACTAAGGGAGAAATGGCCAAAAATATTTCTATCTGAACGATCGGTTGTATGGGATATATAATATATATACCTCCGATAAAAGTTATTTTTTCAGAAATGTTCTATGATATATTAAAATATATATCACCAAGTTTCACGTTTATACTTTCTAATTAAGGGAGAAATGGCCAAAATCTTTCTATCTGAACGATCGGTTGTATTGGAATATATTATATATATCTCCGTATCGAAATTTTGCATTTTTTCATGAAATCTTCTAAGATATATTAGAATATATATCGCCGAGTTTCACGTTTATACTTCTAAATTGCGGCAGGAATGACCAAAATCGTCTGATCTGAACGATCGGTTGTAAGGGAGATATATGTTATAGTGGTCCGATCCTGCCGGATCCGAAAAATGTCTAATATAATACAAAATACATCCTTGTGCCAAATTTCATTGAGATATCTCAAAATTTGAGGGACTATTTCGTTCAAACAGACATCACGGACGGACAGACGGATGGCTATATCAACTCAGTTCGTCGCCCTGATCAATTCGGTATACTTAATGCTGAGTCTATCTTCTATATTTCTCAACGATACAAACATCGGACCAAAGTTAATATACATTTCATGTTCATGAAAGGTATAATTAAGAAGGAACAATTAATTAAAATAAATGACTCAAGTCGAACATGTTTTCAAATTGTCCTTAAGTTGTTAAAAAAGCAAGTTACCCGAAAAAAATGCCGATTGTTTCAAAAATTCTATGTTCCGATTGGCGAAAATAATAAGCGAAATCAGTGTGCCAGATCCTTAGTAGGTCCACATGGGGTAAACTCTCTATGAAATGAATTCTCACCTAATACTTAAGTTGAGGATAGAAGGAGTTTGAAAGATAACTTGGCTTATACTCAAACATCATGTTGTTTATTTGGAAACTGGACAATAGCGTCTGATGTGTTAATTTTGATTTCACATTCATCATGTCAACCCAAGTCTCCACTTTGACATTTCCTAAAGTTGGCGGCCCTATCCAACTAGTCGTTGGAGTGAATCACATTGCATTCTAGCTTATCAACCAAGTTTAAATATACCTACACGTTACGGATCCTTTACAATGTCAATACTGTAGGCACATATATGTACCAGGAGCTTTGCCTTCGGCAAGAACGCTAAAAGTGGCGAAGAAAAAAGTGTTCCCCAGACAGGGAACAAATGACGGGTGGCTACTGCTCGAAAGTATGGCCAGTCGAACTAGTTGAAAACTGAAGCTACGCGGTTATCATATTGAATGCTTGTATCAAAAGGCGGAAAACAACAGTTTGGACTGAGCGTATAACCTAACATCTTTCAACTTAAAATCGGTCGATTTTCATTCTAAAATATCGTTTTGGTTTAGCGAAGGCTATTGACACCAATGTTTCGAACACTAACGTCTGCAAATTTTGGTCTACATTTAAAACAGAATCCCGGGTCCTTGTAAAATTGAAATTATGTAGCATTATACTATTTTCACCCATGAGTTACGCAATAATATCCACTTTGGACTGCTTACGATTTCGACGGCGGCATCCTTGGCCGAATAGTTACTCCCTCACGTTTCAAGGTGTTTCTCTGGTAGTGTCGCAGTATAGCGTGACAAAAAAAAAAACCTGTTAGAAAGTCTTCGGAGCTATACTTAGGCTTCTAGTAACGTTCATGAAGGTATGAGTTCGAAGTCGCAGCCCTATAGCTTCTGTACTGGCATGTTGTATGAGCGCCAGGAGGCGTGGTAGCGACTGGTGGCACAGTATTGCTACTGTTCGCACTTCGGGATCATAGCTCTAAAAACAGCCGAAAAAACTAGATGCCCCCTTTGGCGCGATTAACAATAAGCCAGCGTTGGTGACCATCGCTAAAACTATGCCATGAAAGACATGAGTATTAAAAGACCATTAATAGCAACCGTAAGTCGCATTTGTGCATGTCCCGCAAAGGGGTCACAAATAATTTAAGAAATCGTCTCGATAAAGAGTATTAGAAGTTAGACCTGACCATCTCCTTCGGTGAACCTACGCTTTGTACGAGCCATACAGACAAATGTGTGACCATTTTAAGTACTTTAATTTGTTTCGGCAAGCGCAGCAGTACCAGTCCCTTAGACCAGGGCTAGGTTCGAAACCTCCTGGAGTAAGTGAATGAAGGACAGTCCCTCCGAAAGAAGCTGCTCTTGAAATTTTGAACGATTCGCGAGACTTTGAGGCAAAATACTTACAAAACAAAGCCTTTCCAAATATTACTTTTTTAAATAGAAAAAAACTTTTTAAAGCAAGAACACCGGCGTACACCGGCGCACCGCCCACGCCGCCGCTGGTACATAATAGTGCCTACGCCGTCGCCGCCGATATAGTGATCGGCGTAAAACTCTAGGATATATTTTGGGACACCTGTGCGGTAAAGGGTTAAAATACGGTCATATTGTACACGTATTACTTAACGTACACGTATAACTTAATTCCAAATTCAGCTGTACAAGTATAGAAACGAGCAAATTAAGTACAGTTAAATTGTCCATTGAAAAAGAATACGCGCTAATTTCATTTGGATGGAATAAATATAACAACTTTGATTTGTTATTTTGGTAAACAAAAGCTGTTTGTTTAACTGATTTAGAATTTGTATAACGCTTGACGCATTAGCTATAAAAAATTAAAAAAGAAAAACAACTTAATTAATGCTTGGCGCGAATTATCTCCGAGAAGGTTAGGCCGAAGTTCTCTTCGAATTTGCGTCTTGCTCCTTTTGATTTTCCCTACAAATTGGCAGGCGAGACCTAAATGTTTTATGTCGATTCCAAAGGGAAGCTGATGCAAGGAAGATGCATTTTCACTGCAAAGCGTCAGAATTACGAGTACATGGGAAGCAAATGCAACAACGAGTTTACGCATGAGAATACGAATGTCAGCTGGAAATCATTAATATTAAAAACTGTCAATTTAGCATCAGATTAAGTTCTATTTTTCATTACATATTCATTCTATATATAATACATATATATTAGGGCGGGTTGATTTGAAAATCGCTCATTGCTCTGCGAAAATCGTATTCTAGGGATCAAAATAAGAAACTTTGGGCGAAGGAACCATACCTATAAAACGAATCTGATGTCCCCCAATTTGGGTCGAACTTTTGGGTAGGGGTAAATTTTGAAAAATCCCCTTTGACCCATTAGAGTGCTCCAATCGAGTCCAATGTATGACCGACCCCCACTAACTTTGGAGGCCGACGACCACCGATGCCAGTGGCACACCCCCTGGAACCCCCTAGGGGTTCACCATACAAACATTTCAAATCGCCGGTTTTGCACTTTACATGAGAAAAATCAGCGAAATGCCTATGTTTTTTTTTTGGAGTTTATTTTGCTCTTTAGAAATTTATTTAGTAAGAACATATGTAAATGAAAAAATGAATTAACTTAGTAATAATTTAAAAAAATTATTAGAAATTAGCGTTTTTACACCCTTTTAAAACCAAGGCATCACTGCATACCTCGTCTCGTAGACCATATATAAGCCAACAGTTTTTGTGAATGCGTTAAGTCGTGTGAAGAACTCAAAGTGTGAAGTGCTAATTTCATATAAAAATATTTCAAAAAAAAAAAATAAGTGAAGTGACCATTCCAAATCAAAAAGTTTACAATGAATCCACCATCCTCTACACCGCAAGATGAAGCAACTACATCCACAACTACCGAAAACCCAATGAACATATACCCAAGCATGATGTTACTGTTTTTGGTGTGTCTACTGATTTAACTGATCTTAATTTACCAACCCATCTGGATATCTTGAGATATATTATACTTAAGCGAACGTGCTAAAACAGAACAAAAAAAAGTCTTCCCATAATCATTCACTATTCAAGTACAAGATAAGTTGATTGGAATTTGGAAAAACTTGGTATGGAAATAATGCTGTAAAATCTCTGGAAGCAATTTTTTACATTGGAACATGTAAATGCGATTTGAAGGCAGCTCCATGTGCATGCGGCTGGGTTCCCGAACGCTCAAAAAGTTCATGCACGATCAACATAATCAGAGAAGACTAACAATGATGCATTTATGATGGAAACTGAAGAGCAAGGAGCAACAGTCTAGTCATCAATGCCAACATACCAGATCCGATGATTCAACATAGCACCGCCACGCGTTCAGAAGATATGGATAGAAGCACAAGTTCACAATACACAGAGATATCGATTGTTTTAACTTTGCCTTGGTATGTGACAGATTTGGTGTGCCTGACAGAGTAGCATCAGCATTGGGAACGCGCTCTTGCAAGATTTTAAAATTAAAGATAAGCATGGGAAACCTCTCATATGGATAAATCGAAAAGTTCGCAGAGAAATAGAGAATGCAGACAAGAAGGCTTCGCAAACGGTTAGATGATACCAAATTGTTAGCGTTTTCATTCGATGGCAGAAAAGATGATACTTCAACGATAGATAATTGATGAGAAGTATCATACTAGATTGGCAAAAGAACCTCATCTTGTTATTTGAGAGAACCCAATTCATGAAACCGCTGAATAAAAACAACCAAATTAAATGGTTTTTCAACGATAAAATATATCACTGGATGCATTAATTGGAATATGCACTGACAGTGAGCCAACAACACTGGCCCCACACGGTGGAATTATACGACGATTCGAATTGCTGTTAAAAAGACCATTGCATTGGTTCGTTTGCCTTCTACACTTCAACGAACTTCCGTTCGGCATTTGTTTGAAACTTTGGATAAATTATACCAGCACTGTACCAAGATCTGCAACCGGAAAACTGAGCCGTCAAATCGAAACTTGTGAATCTCTTCCGGTAAGTTATTGCTATCACTCATTTATTATAATTGTCGACCATTTTCATTTTTAATTATTTTATTATTATATATTTCCAGGTGGTGGACGGCTTCCAGAAAATTGAGTTGCAAAATATGCCTCTGCTCCAGAAAAAATTTAATTGTCCACCGATTCGAAGTACTTATACGACATGGCCCATGCAATTTCTAGCGGCGTGGTTCCGGTGGATCTGGCTAACATCAAACCAGGGAAATTGTGCATTCTCGGTGGCTCACCAAGGCCGCTAGATTATTGCGATTATATGTGACAACGGAAATCAGATGCAAATTTAAGAATTCTGGTTGAATTTATAATTAAATGTTATGTGCCAATGTACTTCAATATCAGTATTACAGCTCTGTCGTGTACTGGCAGTGCATTATTTTTTCAAGTTCATTGTTGGTTACGATTTCTAGAACCTCGTTTACGCAAAATTGTCAATGAAGTAATTAAAGATAATTCATATTATGCGCATTCGGAAAATATCTTGTTATCAATGTTGTTTGATGATAGCAAAGAAAAGCGCGACTGTGCCATCAAGAAAATTTCCTACGCTATCGAACCGATGTTGACGAGCCATGGAACTTAGAGTTTATAAAAACCAGATATAAACTTTTAATTGCACAAGTTATACGGAAATGATAAATTTGAATGATATAAATATCGTATTTGTATCACCATTCACGCGAAGCATTCCGTACGATACATTGAAAGAATATTTAAATCAAGATGATCCACCGTTTAATGATCCAAAAATTCCATCACACATACAAGGAACGGAACGATATGTTCAATCGCTAGCTAGCGTTTCCAAACGGGTTTATACCGGAAAATGTAGAGGCTGTTATGGCGACGACATTAGAGAGCCGTGCGAAATTGCCCAGACTTGAAAGTAAAAAAGACTTCAAACAATAATTTTTTTTAGTTTCTTTTCTATAACTCACTTAAATTATTTTTCATTTACATATATCCTGAATAAATAAATTTCTTAAGAGAACAAATAGATATTATTCTAAAAAATAATAAATATTATTATAAATAAATAAATAAAATAAGAAAAAACATAGCCATTTAGCTGATTTTTTCATGTAAAGTGCTAAAACCGGCGATTTTTTGAAATGTTTGTATGGCGAACCCCCAGGGGGTTCCGTGGGTGTGCCACTGGCATCGATGGGTCGGCCCAAAGTTAGTGGGGGTCGGTCATACATTTGGACTCGATTGGAGCACTCTAAATGGGTCAAAGTGGGATTTTTCAAAATTGCCCTACCCAAAAGTTCGACCCAAATTGGGGGAGATCAGAATTCGTTTAAGAGGTATGTTTCCTCGACAAAGCTTCTCTATTTGATCCCTAGAATATGATTTTCACAGAGCACTGGGCGATTTTTTTGCCTCCCCACAAATCGACCCGGCCTAATATCTATATATTAGGGTGCGCACTTTTAATAGTAAGGAGTTAATTAACACACTGGGGCGCTAAATTTGTACTTGTACATACGAAGCATATATGACGCGACTCAATGCAATGAGTCATTTGTTTCTCTCGTACGACTAAAGCTTGGTTTTCACTAGGCAAAATTGACCACAAACATGGAAATTTCAATGAAAAACGGTCTCTCATGCAACTCAAATGCGTTTGCCGTCCGTTTTGACTACAAAGCGACAACTAAATTGCCAATTGGCAAGTTCGACATTCTAATTTTTTTGTTTATGGTTGGTATTCATTTGGTCAAAAGTACTGACATCGAAAACTTCCTCAAAGTTGACCCGCTGGTCAGTTGGTATCAAAGGCGTTTCCATTATGTCATATTACTGACACGAATCGATAAAGCAGTGACGATCAAACCAGCGCAAAATTTTTGTATTCATTTATTAAAAAGCCAGTTTTAATATTTGCTATGTTTTCTCACGTTATGTCATTATTTATGGTGGTACGCCAGTTGGCAAACGAAAGCAAACTGACAACATGTAGCAAATAAACTTGTATGGCCGAATTTGACAATCTGTTCGGCAATTGACATTTACAATTATTGGGCAATTAAATTGCCACTTTTTAGTCAAAACGGAGGGCAAACTCATTCCTCGTTGTACTACAAGCCTTTTTCATTGATATGACCATATTTGTGGTGAAACCCAAGCATGACATGTTGGAAATTTATTTTCGTTTGTCAACTGGTACACAATTAATTAATTATGATATCGTCGCTCACTAAACAGAAGCATGAATGTACAATTTTTCCGATTTTGTGTTATAGGCCTCGTTATATTACCCTTTAGATTCTCTAGGTTCTACTTAAATCTAGAGCTTCATACGCACATGGAAACCCTAATAATTTGCAGTGCCATTTTCATGAATGTACAATTCAATCACACAAAGTTGAGCCAGAAAAATGAATGTAGCACATTCATGTTTCTGGCTGGCAAAAATGTAATAATGTTCCCTTTTTGTATGACACATTCGTTGATATGGCTAAACAATTTTTGAAAAAAAAGTAAGAACAGCACACATTCGTATGTTCGAATGTTCCGGTATACGTGCCTGAATGTTGGGCACCAACTCGTAACTCACCAAAACTTTTCGAGGTTCACGCACAATTGTATGACGATATTTTATTTATAATTGTTTTACTCAGGGAGCTATAAAACTACCCATGCGATATATATGTTAGTTGAAATACACGAAAGATGAGCTGTATAATGTATTCCTCAAAAAAGTATACCGATGAAAAATTTTTAATAGCTGAATATCCGAAACAAATATAGTTGTTTAATTGAAGACAAACCGATTTATTCGAAGCCCTTGCCTCTTCTCGAATCAAAACTAAAATACTTGAAAAAATTGCTTATATCAAAAGAATATCATTATTTTTATAAAAATCTTGAGGGCAACCCTTTACCCAAGCCCAATATTTCAGAAGATTCTGATTCTGATGAGAATAAGAACTAGTTCTAAGTTTGCAATAATATCTTAAATAAAAACACATTAGTGTATTTGAAATTGAACTGAATGTGTAACTTTTTCATTTACATACGTACATAGTTTCGATAAGTCAAGCCGAGGATGTTTTCCCAAGTACTGCGATGCTCCGAATCCCAATCCGCCAACAGAATTGGTCTAGCAGGTATTCGCTTGGCCCTAACATTATTTAAATTCAATCTGCAGTGATTTTTTTACGTGTTTTTAGGTTAAGACCATACCATGTCTACTTGGGCCAATTCTTATGGCGTATTTGGATTCAGCGCATCAAAATATATGGAAAACATGAGTCGCATAACCTGACCCGACCACTTTTAATTTTTTTTGTTTAGCTATATTAACAAAAAATTAGATCAGTTTTTAAAATTTTTATTGTGCCAGAAAAATGTATGTGCTAAATCTCTGAAAATATAAGGGATGCGAGCAGAGCAATTATCTCAGTTGAAAGAGCATAGTGTGAATATAATATATAGATACACTTTTACATTAGAAAATAATTCTTCTAATTTTGAGGGAGCAATAAACTTTGAAACTCGATTTCGCAACATTTTCATTTTGGCACATTCATGCTTTTGGCAAGCGGGCGGCGATATTGCGCGTGAAATAACGAAAAATACTGTGAAATAAGTGAACTCAGTATTAAAGCGTGAGGCTCTAACGCGCACTACTTTATCGACTTCGAGTCAGTAATGTGACGTAATGGAGACGCCTCTGAAACCAACTGATTAGCGGTACAATATGAGGCAGTTTTTTTAAAGCCAGTCATTTTGAGTAAATTGAACACATTTTTTACAAACAGGGAAACAAAAAACTGAAAATGCTTACATATGTATCATCTAATTAACACCCAGAAGCATAAATAGAGCAACGTGTCCATAATTGAAACTAAAACGTGATGAGTGATAATTAAAAACATACGCTTTGCCCATTTATTGCATCTACGTGGACAAACTACACACATACTTACATACTTCGATATATTAGAGTGGGTCGAAAAAAATATGCAGAAGGGCGCTGGTATATTTAAAGCTTATGAATTTGTCTCCGCAGTGTACCCCTTAGTGTTGCTAATATTCGTAACAGTGCCCTCCACCTAAGTCTGATTGTCCCGATCAGACAAATATCTCGATCTAACCGCTGCTAGCATCTCCAAATGTACCACTCTTCTATTTCGTGGTTTCCCAATTTCTTTTATGCGGTAGATGACATCACTGCCCGTCTTCATAACTCTGTACGGGCCTTCCCAACTGCACTGATATTTGGATGGAACACCTTTCCGCCGGTGAGGGTTATATAGCAGTACCAAATCTCCCTCCAAGAAACCTCTCGAATTAAAGTTCTTGTCATGCCAGTGTTTGATCTTACTACCTATTACCCTGGGCCGTTCCCTCAAACTCTGTTTTTGGACAATGAACTACTTCGTAGAGCTTGCGCTTGACGGATTGGCTTCGCATAATCAGTATCGTTTTGACGTTTCACAACAGTAGTGCGCGCTGGCTTGAAACCACCCTTGCATTCTTTCTGGAACATTCGTTCCTTCGTTTTTGTGCTTCCATTTGTTTTTGTCAATGCCAGTGTTTCTCTCGCAGGTACTTTTGATTTCGCTTTATTTGGCCCGTTCGATCCATCAACCTTTGCCTTTGACTTTCGTGGTCTTTGTCGAGTCTTCTCCACCATTACTCGATTACTACTGAACCCCTTTTCCAAACTGAAGTTAAGTGGTATATCCTGGTTCTCATAACGCATCACCCTTCTCTGCATATCAATCTTGATGTCATGGGCAACCAAGAAATCCACTCCCAATATAACTTCATCAACAATCTCCGCCACAACGAATTTGTGTAAAACCATGACCTTCCCAATTAAGACTTCGCAGCTCGCTTCTCCCCGGACTTGGTTATACTCGCCAGTGCCCGTACGCAACCTTACTCCAGGCAATGACTTTTCTCTCCTGTAGATCAAATCAGATCGAATCAAGGAATAAGATGCGCCCGTATCTACAGTCAGTACACGTTCTTCGCCATCCACATTCCCTTTGACGGTAAGACTACTCGATTTTCTACCAATTTGCGACACAGATATCACAGGGCATTCAATATCTGGATCTAGCTCTCGATCTCTACATCTTACTCACTCTTGCTCATCCCCTCCAGCTTTGTTATTAAGACCACTCATGCTCAATGGATCAAGATCGCAATGACGTGCAATGTGACCGGGCTTCCCATATTTGAAACGTTTGATAACTCTCTCACTCCGCTTTTGCGATCCTTTCAGCGCCTCCAATATTGTGTCTACCCATTCTGGCCTTTCTACTATTTCCACACGGCGTGCTTTGAAAACTGGCTTACACAGAAGCAACGCTGTTCCTGAAACAGAGCTTGTGAAACCGTTTCTGCGAATGTTGGCTTTGGGTTTGCGTATGTAGCTCGCTTTGTTTCGATGTCCCGTATACCATTTATAAAGCTCTGAATCTTTACCCTCTCGGTGAATTCCACGGGTGCGTCAGCATTTGCCAAATGAGCCAACCTTTCAACATCCGAAGCAAACCCTTGCAAAGTCTCATTAGCTTTTTGGTAACGGTTTTGCAACTCTATTTGGTGTATCTGCTTCCTGTGTTCGCTTCCGTATCTCCTCTCTAGAGCATTCATCAATGTTTCGTAGTTGTTCTGCTCCCCCTTGGGAATAGTCTGTAGGATTTCAGCAGCAGATCCTTTCAATGCCACGAATAGTGCAGCAACTTTATCTTCAGCATTCCAGTTATTCACTGCTGCGGTCTTCTCAAACTGTAGCTTAAAGACCTGGAAAGGAACGGAACCGTCAAAGGATGGTGTTTTTACCTTTGGATTGCTTGCTGAAACAGCAGGGCGATTTAATTGCAACTCCTGTATACGACCTCTCAAAGCATCCACCTCGGCTTCGAATTTTTCCTCAAACTGCGTTATTTTCTCGTCCATACGCGCTTCGAGTTTTGATGATATAAGCGCCTCTTGCGCTTCGAGTTGTACTGTTATGCGTGCCTCTTGTTCTTTCAGTTGTTTTTCATTTTTGATGTAATCTGTGTCGACATTTCTGACATACACGTTTCTTGTGCTTCAATCTTCGATGTTATGCGTGTCTCCTGTGATTCCAGTTGAGATGACACTGTCGATGTTTGAGCAGTTATTGCAGCCAATATCATGTTCAAGTCTGTGATCGTAACTGTCTACGATGTTTCGTTTTTCTCTTCAATTTTTGTTGTTGTCTCGTCGACATCAAGATGAAAGACATACTCTTTCATGTTAATTCCTTCTGCTTCCATCGCCTCTCGTAGTCGTGCCTGAAATTCAAGTTTAATGCTGGTTGTATTCAATCTACGGCTCTCCAACTCCTTCGTCAGTTGCTGAATCTTCAATTTACTCAACTTTGCCATGTCCATAAAAATGGCCTTTATTAAAGTACTTCACAATAAATAATTTTACTATTGCCCGACAGATTGCGTGCTTAATCAAAACTGATTCATAGCTTCAATGAAACTAAACTCTCACGCCTCCTTTGTCGCCTTTTATACTGTCTGATTTCCTCGTTGCATACTTCTAGGCTTTTCCATTCCAGAACTTACTAGTTAGTTATCAGCTACAAAATCACCAGACACAACTATGTTTATTGCTTCTCATATGCGCCTGAGTAATACTTGCACAAATTATTGCCCTCGCTTGTGAGCACCTCAGATAAGATATATGCATGTGTTTGTGCGTTGCTTCTCCCTGCGTGTACATATGTGTAGTCATAATTATTGATTCGTTTATGTAGATACATAATAATTGATTTATGGATGTGCATGCAAGTCACTGCTTAGCATCGCTTAGTGATGACAGTACCCCTTAGTATTGCTAATATTCATAACAATATATATAATAACTTTTTTTTTGCGTGTTTTTTGCCGAGTCTTTGATGAGAAGCGGTTTGTCAAGCGTCGCGATCTTAAGCCGGAGTCATTGGTGCCGTATGTCGTATCGCTGTAGTCGTATCCCTAACGTAATCAGCTGTTTGTCGTTACGACGGTAAACCAAAAACCAATTGGTTGGCTACGATACGGTTACGACCTTAGCGGCCATAGTGTACAAGTACACTATGTTAGCGGCACCAATAATCGATTTCATTGATTCTCATAAGGTTCGTCGAATCAGCTGTTAAAAGGTTACCGATAAAGCACCAATTTCTCCAGCTTTAGACTACTCCGCTACAGAAGGGATTTCATCAACAAGCGTAATACTTAAAGAGAACAGAAGCAAACGTATTATAAATTAATTATTAAGAGAGGTGAGAACAATCCTTTTTATAGAAAAAAGGAGTCCGAGCTATCAAATGTAATTGAGTGAGAGTTATAATCTTGGCATAAACACCGAAAAGATTCATTTTGTTTGAAATTCGTTCTACATTGTTTCAGCAGAAGAGGTTTGAAGTGTCTCGATGTCCGAGAGGAAACACAAAAGTACACTCCTATCATAAGGAATGGGCTCGAAATTGATCAATTTAAAAGTTTTGTTATAAATATTACACCCAGCATTTCCCTTCGACTATCAAGAGTTGGAAGATTGATAAGCTTTAATCGATTAGTATAAGGTGGAATATTAGTTAAAGAGTCTCATTGAAAATTTCTTAAGGCAAATAGTAAAAATTTTTTTTGTATTGATTCGAGACTGTCTGCATGGACTTGATAACGCGGATTCCAAATTAGTTGATTTGCCCTTACAGAACCCATGTTGCGATCTTGCAATTATGGGGGAAATAGAGAACGTTAGGTTGTGGGTAACAATAGCCTCAAATAACTTTGGGATAGCGGATAACTTTGCTAACTATTCCCCGGCAATTTTCTATTGAAGACGTGCTTCCATTTTTATTAACCGGAATAAGAAAACATTCCTTCCAAATTGTTGGGAAAACGCCATATATTAAAGATAAATTAAATAAATCTGTTAGCGGCTGATAGATGTTTGCAGCACATTTTTAAGAAAGTGTGTCGGGAAATAAGATAATACATCTTCTGAAGATATAAATGGAGTTCTGATTGAATAACATGAATCAATATGGTATGGGTATTCATTCGGCGAAAGTTGGTCTCAATAGAGTAATTTGATTTGAAAAATTCTGCAAAGAAGCCGGCGATCTCTTGATCATCGCTGGAAATATTATCTTGGAATTTCATGGATGATGGAAACCCTTTCACCCTGCGTTTAGAGTTTACGAATCCGTAAAATGCCTTCAAGTTGCAAGCTATATTTCTTTTCCTTTTACAAAGATAAGCTTTGTAACACTTTTTGTTCAATTGAAAATACTTGCAGCGTAGAATAGAGAACTGTAAGTAATGGTTATGTAAACCCGTCGTTTGAACAATTTGAAAGACCGAGACTTTTTATTCTTAAAATTTTGAGCTCTTTAGTGAACCATACTTGGCTTGTATCGGAATGTACACAAATCCGCTTAGGTACGTATTTTTCAAAAAGACAGTAAATGGTGTTGTAAAAGGGAAAAAACGCTTTGTTCCACATTAGCATTAAATATTGGCCACACTGCTCGAGATAAATCACGATTTAATTTTTTGAAATTGGCCTTCGCAATTTCAAAGCGATAACAGGGGTTGTATCGTTATTGCCGCAGTTACGAGCACTACTTACCGCTTCGTAAAATATTTTGAGGGAAGGGTGGTAAGCATCTTCAGGTTCAATAATGGGTTCGCATCGACTAATTGAATATTTAGAGTCATCATCCACGAAGGCTAAATCTAATACTTTTCCGAATTTATTCGATTGGATGTTGATTTGTTGAAGGCACAGTTCAGCCATTACATCTAGAAATTCATTTTTGGAAGACTTTGATAGCATATTGAAGTCACCCAAGGCAATAATGGAATCGGAAGGATTTAGCATCGAATTAACAGTTTTTAGCAAGGAAATATGATGCATATAAACGGACAGTTCAGAAGATGGCGGGTATAACAAATGTCTAAATAAATGTGGATATTTGCTAGTTGAGTGCGTATGCACAAGAACTCAGTTGTATCGATGGCGGGTACGCTAATCTCTTCAGATGGTATTAAGTTTGGAACACTCTTATTCCACCTATATTCAAATTCCCACACAAGTGTCCCAGGGGGCCAAAAAGGTACAAGATACGTTTCGTTTTTGAGGAGATATACGATTTCAGATCCTCCTCAGTAGTATCTCTCTCGAACAACGAATATCGATTTTTTAGGAAGGACTGCAACCAACGTCCTAGTTCCAGGTTCAATATTTTTTCTAGCTACTAGTTTTGTTGGAGGGCCTTTGATGTTGAAGACTCTACTGTAAGTGGACTATCTATCTATCGTGCTGGGTGCAGGAACGGTTGGATTCTGGATGTTTTGAACGGGGTCTAGGGTCAGTACACCAGCCGAGACATCAGTTCGTTTTCGTTTGCTGTCACGGCTGTCGCTATTAGCATAAGCAGTTGAATCGGTAATACATTAAAAGTTTTAAACAAGTTTTCATAATACATGAATTTATCCCCCAATGTAGAAAGTTCCTACCGATTTCAGAGAATGCGTTTCGGGTATGTTTGAAAAGCTTAAAAGATCCACTTCCGTGGATCTGTATTTCAAGCACGACCAACGCACGCCCTTGTTATCGTTGATCGCGTCACACACCCTTGCTGCCAAACTAGCGCACTTCATATGAGTAAACTCATCACAAAGCCAGCACGACGCAAAATGCTCGGTATCACCTTTCACTTGGTAGTTAACAAAATTGCAAGACATTATAAGGTAAAGTAAAAATTGGTTAAACAGACGGAGGCAATAAAAGTAGTTTGGAGCTCACTGTATGAACAGTTTAAGATCGCTATTAAATGACGCTTAACAACACATAATGCAAACAGCTGTGACAGTGAAACGAAAATGAAATAAATGTGCACGAGCAAATAACAATTAAAAACTGAAAATGAATAAATGCCAATCAAATGCAACAACAAATATGCAAAGTGACTCGGAAAATATGTATGTATATATACACTTTATCAATTATTTTTTTTTAAGATAAAATTTATTTTAGTAAGAAAAGCAGAACTCTAAATTGCTGAATGCAGTACACAACGTGTTTACGCTTAGTTCTAACACAATAATTACTTGAACAAACAAATTTATTGATTTAAAACAAAAATACGGCACAGTAATAATCAAAACACAACTTTACAGTTTGACGTTTGCACTTGTTGTTTTTTGTTAATACCACAATTCAACTGTACAAATATAGAAAGGAGCAACTAAGTACAATTAAATTTTACTTTGAAAAAAAGTAGCAAAATATTTGTTATTCTGGTAGAACAAAAGCTGTTTGTTTAACGGATTTAGAATTTGTATAACGCTTGAGGCATTAACCATAAAAAATGAAAAAGAAAACAACTTAATGAATGCTTGACGCGATTTTTCTCCGAGAAGATTTAGGCCGAACTTCTCTTCGAATGTGCATCTTGCTCCCTTTTGATTTTCCCTACAAATTGGCAGAAGCGACCTACATGTTTTATGTCGATTCCAAGTGGAAGCTGATGCAAGGAAGAACTATTTCCACTGAAAAGCTTTTCATAGTAGCAATATGCTCGGATTGTATGCCAAATAAAACCATTAACTCATAATCTAAATTCAAAAACAGATAGATCACCTCGTCAAATTCGACATCGTAAATACATATGTAGCTCAATTTACTAGTGATATTTAATTTGTTTCCGGAAAAGAAAATATTGTTGCTCACACACCATCTAGAATTCCTGATATTTATGATATTTGAACTAAAGATATTAATTTTCAAATTTATATAAAGAGCAACAAAAATATAGAAATCCTTATGATATATTATATACTAACAATTTTAATTGTAATTGGAAACAAATTAACAATCCATTTCTAAATCCAAATATTTGGTGTGAAACTTCTCAAAAACCATTTAGACCGTTTGTTCCAAATTCTATGCGAAAAATTACTTTAATAAAATTCATTCTTTATCACATCCTAGTGTTCGAACAACTAGACGTCTAAACAACGTTCAAATTTAAAGCATTTTCTGTTCGAAAATTAACGTATCGTCGGGAGAAAAATGTAACATAAATGTGATTCTTCTTCTGAATAATCATTCATGATTCCTATTCGAAACGCTTTAATTCATATTGATATCATGTAAAGTGAGCTTAATAGTTTCAGAGTAATATTTGACTGCTATTCGCAGTGATTTTCTGATCATATTCTGTGAATATATTTCAATCGTTTTGGTGAGATTTTGAATCATTTTTGAATGCCATTATAATCTATTTACTCTTCATATCTTATTCAAAATAGGATACTACAATAATCTTATCATCAGGGGAAGCAAGCATGCGAAAGTGAGCTATTCGAACCCACAGCTAACTCGCAAACAAACTTGACCGATTACACCTGATGACTACAACATCCAACACAGCATATCGTCTGCATCTTAAATACAGATACGATACGGATGTTGAAGCGCGTATACAGTATGTCAAGATAGTTCACTTACCTGGGGTTCAAATAGATCACAACCTATGTATTGTCCAATCATTATGTATTTTCTGGGAAGCTGAAGGGGAGAAATGGTTGGGAAATCTTCGTTCACGAGCAGCATTACATTATTTTTGTCTGAAGAATATCTTTTGCCTAAATAATAAAATTTCTATATGTTATATTTTTCTTATCTTCATGATTGAAAAATATGTGTATGTGAAAAAAATAAATTTTTAATTAAAGTAAAATGTCAACAGTATAAAATTCATTATTCAGTCAACAGATTATTCATAAAAGATTCAGAAAGCTGAATGAAGAACGATTATAAATTTTTGATCACCTAAAGTGAACATATTTGATTCAAATATGATTCCAAAATATGATTGAAAGACTATATTCAGTTTTGGTCATCGATAGGTAAGCGTACTTGATTATCTTTTCGTTGATTTTTTGAAATTATTAAAATTTAATCATCAAAGGACTTCAAAATGATCCAAAAATTGATCGAAAAATGATTTTCGGTTTTGATCATCAAAAGTATTCATATTTGATTATTTCTTTTGTTCAATTGTATGAAACTCATTATTAGTCAGAAAGAGTAATCAAATTGTATTGATATGTAAGGAAATTCAAAACTGAATAAACTAAATGCTGAGTGGTTATTTTTAATAAAATTCATTCTTTATCACATCCAGTGTTCGAACAACTAGTCCAGCCAGCATTTTTTGAATTTTTCTGTTCGAAAATTAACGTATCGTCGAGAGAAAAATGTACCACAAAATGTGATTATTCTTGAATAATCATTATGATCATGTTTCGAAACGCTTTTTGTTCATATTTGATGTCATGAAAATTGGCTTTAATCGTTTTAGAGTAATATTTGAATTGTTTTTCACATCATTTTCTGATCATATTTCATGAACATATTTCAATCAGCTTTACCGCGGCAGTCCCCGCGTGCCACACGTCCTTTTTTTTCAAATTAAAATAAGGGTTACGGTTCAGGTTATACTCCTTGCTAATAATACCATAAGTACTTGTACAGCTGGGTATAAAGATACACAGTCGGCTGCTACAACAACAATAACTTTAAAAACACAAATGGAATCAGTTGAAAGTTTCGAAATATTCGCGCAACTTCATTCCATTCCACTTCACTCAACTCAACACAACTCAAAGCTAAATAAAAATTTTAACCAAAGTTTTGCATGTGCGATTTGTGCATATTGATGCTGAGAGGGGTGTAGAGGAGTGTAGGCATTCAAGCATTCACATTTGGTGTGAAGTCAATTCGTAATGTTGCTGTGCGCAGCCGATATGTGGAACACAAAAGTTTATGATTTTATGGCAAATTGTTTGACACACATTTGGACAGAAAAATCATAAAAAAATAAAATATTTACAAAAAAGTTGCTAAAAATGTATTACAGCTGATTTGCGGAGTAACCAATGAGTTTTTGAGTTTTAAGTGCTGTTGCGCTCGTTTGTTTGCTTGCTTTGCGTTATTAATCTGTGTGTAGATATCCACTTGTACAAACAAATTTAGGCCATTTAGGCCAACTCTTGAGTTGACTGATTTCTTATTGCCTCATACTAACTACCAACAACCCAGCCAACATTTTTTGAAAATTTTGATCAAAAAATATTTAAATATCATACATCAAGATGATTAAAAACGTTCCAATTTAAAAGCATTTTCTGTTCGAAAATTAACGTATCGTCGGGAGAAAAATGTACCATAAATTTGATTATTCTTGAATAATCATTTATGATTCCTATTTCGAAACGCTTTTTATTCTTATTTGATATCATTATAAAATTGAGCTTTAATAGTTTTAGAGTAATATTTGACTGCTTTTCGCAGTCATTTTCTGATCATATTCGTGAATATATTTCAATCGTTTTGGTTAAGATTTTTTAATGCCATTATATGCATTTATTCTTCATATCTCATCCAAAATGGGATACTACATAATAATCTTATTTCATCAGGGGAGGAAAGCATGCGAAAGTGAGCTATTCGAACCACAGCTAACTCGCAAACAAACTTGACCGATATACACCTCGACTACAACATCCAACATCAGCATTATCCTGCATCTTAAAATACGGATACGATACGTGATGTTGAAGCCGTATCCAGATATGTCAAGATAGTTTCACTTACCTGAGGTTCAAATAGCTCACAACCTACATATGTATTGTGCAATCATTATGTATTTTCTGGGAAGCTGAAGGGGAGAAATGGTTGGGGAAATCTTCGTTCACGAGCAGCATTACATTATTTTTGTCTTGAAGAATATCTTTTGCATAAATAATAAAATTTTTATATATTTTTTCTTAGCTTCATGATTGAAAAAATATGTGTACATATGTGAAAAAAATAAAATTTTTAATGAAAAGTAAAATTTCAACAAGTATAAAATTCATTATTCAGTCAACAAATATATTCATAAAAGATTCAGAAAGCTGAATGAAAAATGATTATAAATTTTTGATCACCTAAAGTAAACACATTTGATTCAAATATGATTCCAAAATGTGATTGAAAAACTATATTCAGTTTTGATCATCAAAGGTAAGCATATTTGATTATTCTTTTTGTTGGTTTTTATGAAATATTAAAATTTAGTCATTAAAGGACTTCAAAAATGATTCCAAAAAGTGATCGAAAAATGCTTTTTAGTTTTTCATCATCAAAAGTATTCATATTTGATTATTTCTATTGTTCAATTGTATGATAACTCATTATTTAGTCAGAAAGAGTAATCAAATTGTATTGATATGTAGGGAAATTCAAAATTGAATCACCTAAATGCTGAGTGGGAATGCTTTACATGGCATGACTTTTTGGACACTTAAAGACTGCGCATGTGTACGAAAGTGGAGTAAGATTAGATTGTACAAGTAAATATACATAATTGATTAAAAAACTCGACACCAATTGGGCACGCAATTCCATGCAACAATTTTAATTCAATGGTAAGTCAATTCTTTGGCCAAAGAGCGAATTATTTATGTTTTTCGAATGATATAGCTTTCTTTGATTTTTCAGAATCATATTAAATTCTCTCATACACCAAGCGTAAAGGTTACTCACTGGAAGAAAACACAGGCCTGTCTACCCCCAAGCGGGTTTGTGGGCTTAGAATATACCCGAGGTAGGTATGCCTGTCGTAAGAGGCGAATGAAATACCAAATTGATTCAAGTGGTTGTGTAGCGCAACCCTCTCAAGGGGTTGCCAGCGCAATATACAAAATCGTTCCCGAGATGGTCGGGCTAGTACCTTTATGCTGCTTGTTAACGGAACGTACCCATTCTGCATCCGGCAAAAGACCATAAATATCGATAACACTACCCAAGGCTTTCGGGGAGTGTCCTTATCGCTACAACAACAACAACAACAGTCCTGACAAAACACCGCTCTCAGAACCGCAGCGGTCTTCTTTTTATGTCCCCAAAAACCTAAGCATCCCAACAGACATCTGAAGAGGCCACACTTCCCAGGGTTTAAGAAGTCATATCCGTAAGCATTATGAGGGAACACAGCCGTATGAAGTACAAAAAACACCAAAAAACAGGTCCTCAGTGATATCCACAAACAGGCGTCGGCCTCTACGCCAGGAATTGCCCGGCGAACCCAGTTCTTAAAGAAAAATACCTAGAACTAGCAGAAGAGGAACGCACTCTCCCCAGCGAGGCGCTGGGCTCTTCAATTGCAATGCGGAACCGGCGCCTCTAACACCCCTCTCAATATGAAACTGCAAGTTTGCATTGGACAATTTGTGATGACAATTTGTGAACGTTCGCGCCTATTGAATGGGGCGAAGCACTGCTACAACAACAACAACTTCAAACCCAGATAGGATAGGAATAATAATGAAACTAAATGCTGAAGGAATAAATTACATCCAAGGTTTAACAACGTGATCTGTGACGTGCTTTTCAACTGCAGCAAATTTTATCCGTGACTGTAAGTAAGCAATGATTGAGAGCAATATGAACATAACGGCAGTTCAAAATCACACCTATCAATTATCTTAATAGCAGTTCTAATCTCAGCTCTTTTCTTCATACCGAATATAAATCCGTGATTTGTGCTGCTATCCAGTGCTAGATGTCGCAAAATCCTGCTACATAAGCAGGTTTACAAACGCCGTCGCTCACGCTGCGACATTTCGCAAATTACAGCGACATGTAGTGCTTTTCGCAGCACAAATAACAGACTCGTTGGTTCATTTTACGGTAGCTAAATATTTCACGGCACTAGAGCTGTTAATTGGTATGTCCTTGCTCTTTTTGGTAAGCGTGCTTGTGAACGAAAGGCAGATACCGTAAATTTTAGTCAGGCACGGTGATTTATTCCAAGCTGTCGCTGCGATTTACAGTCCTTGTATCGAGACAATATTTTTGGAGAATCTATTCTCAAATACAACGACGTCAAAAGCACAGTGCCTCGCTTATTACTATCTTGTCTTAAGACAAACCCGAACTTAGATCATATAAATATAAATAAGTGTAAGGCGCCATTACCTTCGAAGAGATTTTGGGTCCAGCTTATCTTCCAGTTTGCGCCGTGCTCGTTTTAATTTTTTCTACAAATTGGCGGGACATGTCTTATGCCGACTCCGAACGGCATTTGCAGAGCTGATGAGTTGTCACTGAGCAGCTTTTCATGGCATAAATATACTCGGAGTGCTTGCCAAATCACTGCCGAGGGGCAGTGATGTTGCTTATGTCCAGGATCTTCGGTAAGTTGGTTTATTAGTCGAGTAGGCTGTGGTCAAATTCAACCACCAGCTTCTGTGCAACAGAACTGTCGCAGCAATGCGCGGTAAGGTACAAATCGAGGAAATATAAGGTTATAAGGTCATTGCTTTCAGGACTCTCTTGATTTAGGGAGAGCCGTTGGTACTTTTTGATAGGGTTATATATCTAGTGATTAAAGTGAAGGATTGGGTTAAGAAGGCATCGGTTACCTTGTATTGCTGATGGTAGTCAAATTGATTTTGCTCTATTGGGCGCAAGTCTGTCTTGATATTGAATGTCATGCTGAAAATGCATCCGGTGGATGTTAGGGCATGGCGACTGCAGCCATGGTCGTAGATCAGGCACTACAGCATTCTCACCAATTTCGCCTTCATCTCAAGCGGAACATACTATTGTATGCTGACAAACGGCCTCCTGCTATTTTCTCAGTAGAGGACCAGGGAGAGGGACTCATCTGGGGCAAGCTAACTGCTTCATGGATTGGTCGAAGTTAGAGTACCTGAGGGGATTGAACTTCAGAATGAGCGATCACTGTAGCGTCTTCCAACTGCGGCAATAAAGCATGCTGTGTATGGAATTCTACTCTGTTACGCCACTGTTAGAGAACTTTACTGCTACTCAGATAGCCAAGCGTCAATTAAGGTCCTGAGCTCAACAGTGATGCGACCGGCTACTTTGGACTCAGCACCTATCACAAATGAAATATTTAATTTGTTTATTTTTTAGCAACAAGTTTAAACTTTGTGGTTTTGTTTTAAAACCAGAAGAGTCTGGAAGGTTTTAATACACATTTTTTTAACCTTCTGACTTTGTTTGCAAATAGTTTTGAGACTTTAGACTTATTGTTCAGTTAAGTTTAAAATTTAATTTGGAAGGTTTCCAATTAAGTACAAAAAGGTTTTAAAAGTTGCTTAAACCGACGAATGGTTTGAAATTTAGACCTAGTTTAGATATAACGAGATGTATCTTCATTTTCGTAATTTGCTCCTAATCTTTAATTGAATAACTGGATTTGCCATATCAATTTTTCGTTTCGATAATCGGTAATTATGAAAAAAAATGTAGATTTGTAGATTGTAGACTATGGTTAAATTAGAGCATGCGTAAACGTGGTATAAGGCTCAAATTTTTAGCCCAGTACTGACTGAAGTGCTGACTCATTGTCTAATTGGATTTCATGCGGTACTCTTAATTCCTGATGCAGCTACGTGGAGTATGATTGGTAAGCAACGACATGAGCATTTTGGAGGTGATTTCAAAAACAATTACTTACCTAAGCTTCTAGTTCGTGTATTTAAACTTTAATAAAAGCAGGACATGAAGATTTGTACATACCTGAAACGGAAATAAAGTTTTGCATTAATTAATGACCAAGATGTTTATTTATAAAAATAAGAGTTCATTTCATCACTTTCGAACATCCCATACAAATTTCTTATTTTAACTTTCATTCGGCCGCCGTGGTGTGGTGGTAGAGTGCTCCGCCTACCACACCGAAGAACCTGGGCTCTCACTCGAGCAAAACAAAGTTTTTTTTCAATTCGACGAGGGTCGCCCCTCGCCAGTGATTTGGAAAGCACTACGAGTGAATTTCTGCCATGAAAAACTCTGAGCGAAAACTCGTCTGCCTTGCAGATACCGTTCGTAGTCGGCATAAAACACGAAGGTCCCGTCCGGCCAATTTGTAGGAAAATCTAAAAGGACAACATGTTGAAATATAAAAAGCAACTGTACTTAATGAAAAAACGAGGTACATACATTAAATTGGACTCCCAAGTATGTGGATTCGAAATTCCGACAAATCATGGAATGTACGGCATTTAAATATCATATTTCATCGCGATTGAGGTAAGAAGGCATGGGATATGAATAAAGTAAGTCTGGTATGATTTGATATTCAAATGTGGAAAATATGAATTCATTGAAAGATGGAAAATGGGTAACACTGTGCTGCGTGGCGCAATTGTGTTAGCACCAGATTCGGAGTTGGCAACGCTGGAGTCAAGAAGTTGTGCTAGCGTCAGAAGTGTTAGAGACGCCAATGTGCCATCTTGGGTTAAATCAGAAAAATCAGTGCACCAAACAGTGGCGCCACCAACCCAAAAGCACCGGCGGTTCACTAAAGCAATCAGACCAATTCTAAATATTCTCGCGGATTTTTCTATTCCCGGGGAAAAATTCCTCCAATTCTTTTCGCCTAGGGAGAAGAAAAATTGGGGAATAGGAATTTCGAATTTTCGAAGTCAGCTGTTTTGTCAATTGAAATTTCCTTGAGCATTTCTTATTTTGTTTAAAAAATTGAAAATTTTAATTATTGTTGCGAATTTGTTTGAAATTAAGAAATAAGGTATAAACAATGCACATTATTGCATTTCATGTGGTATTCACTGAAATGAGTAATGAATTGGTGCCACAGCAACATCAACAGAGGAGCATAAGAAGAAGACGGCGGGATAACACAAATCCGTCGGAGTTGCCTGCTTTCATTCTGCAAAGCAATTTTCTGGCGGCCACGTCGAGTTGAGTTCGCCTTTCGCCATATGCCAAAATCTGGCCTTAAGCCTTCTTAAAAAATCCTTGCGCAATTTCTGGATGGCTGCATCAAATATACCAAGAGCTCTTCCGTTGCTTATGATATACTTTTCGACTTAAAATAAAGAATAGTGTGGTTGTTGTTGTTGTTGTATTAACAGTGAGAATATTGTGGTAGAATGTAAATACATATTTTAGCACAAGTTTGTACAAATAAGTGTTCTTTCTTAAAAGAACGAATTTCCTTTAACTATTTTGATGCATTCCCTTTAATTTAACTAGTGAAAAAACTCCTATGAAATGGCAAAGAAATCTCCCTCTCCCTCACATTCATAATACTACTTTTCTCCCATAACCGGTTTCCTCTTTTTCGAACATTGTTCAGAATAGGAGGAAAGGGAGAAGTGAAAAAACTCACAAGGAATTTTTATTTAGAATACGAGGAATGGGAGAAGGGAAAAAACTCGCACGGAATTTTCGTTTAGAATTGGGCTGAATTTATTTGTTTATCAATCCAGTTCGAAAAACTTGACAGCTCTGGGAAAGTTGCATTATTGTTTACATTGTTCGCTTATTTTTCTATTCATAATTTTAAGTCTTTCTAAGCGGGGTCGCCCCCCGACAGTGATTTGGCAAACCCTCCGAGGCAAACCCTCTGGGCCAAGAGCACTACGCAACGCCATTGCGCTGAAGTGTGGCGGCAATACTACAGATGTCGCTAGTGTTAGGCGCAAAACAATACAGAACGGATTTCAAAACATTTCCAACAAACAAACCGAAACAGTAAATCAAATGAGTTGCAAAAAAATTGACAATTTTCTAAAATTGCTTATAGCCGAATGTCGTGAGAACAAATCTTAGGTTTGGGTTTGATTTGTGTTGAGCATGATAATATAATATAATTTTCGGTGAAAGAGTTGCACTGCATAGTTGAACATCTCGGTGGGTAAACCTTCATTTCACAACGCTTAATTGTTTTTGAGCGGGGAGACATTTTGCAAGGCTCATCTACTTCGACTGGTGTCTCTTTCATCTCGAACATAATGTGGGTCTATAACACGGCTCTGCATTCTATTGTGCTTTTAGTGCGAGTGCGAAAAGGCAATCACTTTAAATTTTTGGAGATCCATGGTCAATAGGCAGCGTTCTTCTTTTCTGAGGCGGCGTGATATTCCTCACAGAACTGCGACGGTAGAGAAAAATTAGCTTACAGCCGTTGCCTACATAAGTTGTGTTTTCGAATGCGAAAAGTCCCTCAACCGTTTGCGTACACAACAGCTACCGTATGACGGTCCGAGTCCATATCGGAATCTAATTTAGTGCGCACACTCAGGATGCTAGATTTGGATTGTCGGCCATCGCGCACAACGTGGTCAGCTGGGTTTTAACGTTTTTTTTTAGAGCCTGCCTAATTGGTTGCTGTAACATCAGAGGTGGGTATTTGCACAGTTATTGTGTGACTGTCTTTGCAATCCTTGGTTGGTTTTTGATTGTTCTGCAAGTGTTCGAAGTGACATCTTGCTATAGGCTTTAGACTATTTGCAGAGGGAGTTACGCGAGGTGTGCGCTGTTTACTGTAGGGAAAAATACATACCTTGAGCCCCTTCACTGATTCCTACGACAGAACTGCCATTTGGAAGATACTAGCCGAGTTAGGGAGACGGACTGAAAGCGACCTGGAGTGCTCGAAGAAAACACCAGCTCCCATGCAGAAGTCCATTTTTGAACAGTCGGTGCAGAGTGAGGTTGGCTCCCCTCCTCTTGGGAACATCACTCTCTTGATGGAACATTAGTAACTGGTTTAGAAGCACTTTTACTGCGCCAGTTGGAGACGAACTCAGTGCTCGTGTTACCCCGTCGAGGGCTGCTCACTGTATTCTATTCACCTTTTATTTTTGTATTGTTCGTTCTTGGCGACCCAGCATATGTTGTGTATGTGTTGGCATACGGCCTTATATAGCCACAACTCCAGTTTGGGTTTTAGCCAGGTCAGCATGACGAGACCAGCGATCTAAATATCAAAACGATGCCTTCAGAGGCTTAAAAGAAGTTTTTGACCAATTCAGTAGATGTCGCATCTTCTGATCGTCTTCTTGCCTTTTGCCTCTGACGTTTGTCTTAGGCGGTAAAATCAGCCTTTGCATTTACGGGAACATTGTCCAGTCAGCAGGGGCACCCTCATATTTAAGGGTACATACATTCCAGATGCATGACCTTAAATATAGGTTTTCCCCCTTTATATAGTTCCGAGCCGATGGCATAGTGATAGTGGGCACAACTTGCAGGAGGATAAAACTCTAATTGTCGGACATGCCTTCCTCCGACCATAGAGGTTGATGCATGCGCTTTAAAAGCTGTTAAGCAGCCGTGTTGGAATCCATCAGCAGGCAATCCATCAGCGCACGGAGCCTAGTTGTATTTTAATCTGGTTATTGCTGCTTTTGACTTCGCGATAGTCTCGAGCGTGAACATTAATTTCATTAACACCGATCGCGAGCTAGGGTTCATCACCCCCGTGCGGTACATCGCTTTCTCCATTAAGTAGAGCAGATAAGTGTTCCCTCCATAATCATAGTAGTCTCCGGACATCGGTTACAAGGTCGCGTTTTTCGTTCTTACAGAAGTTTGCTCCGGTCTTAAAATCTTACGTCGATGGCCGAATTTTTTGGAAAAATTTGCGGACGTTATTCCTGGTGGCTAGCAGCTGAAGCTCATCGTAGTCATGCCTCTCTATCTCCGCTCCTTTCTTTCTGAAGAGACGTCTCATTCCCTTTTCAACTCGCGGTAGCATTTGCACCTATAGACTTTTTATTAATTTATTCGTTGCGAACAACCGGACTGTGAAGTGTTGGGCTTTGTTGCATCCACTTCATTTTGTAGCGATAGCTTTCCGATTAGGACTTTTCACTTCTTTTTGTTATTAATATATTCAATCTAAAGTAAAAATATTTGAAAAATGTTGTTGCTAATAAGTAATAATACTATTAAACATACTTTATAACAACTTTCATAAAAAAATTATTAAAAAGAGAAATTATAAAAAGAGAAATTATTGCCCAGAGAAAATATTCGTTGATTTGTAAAAAAAATCAGTTATTGAAGAGTGAGCAGCAAAAAAAGTTGACTGCCGATCGAAATACACAAAAGAAAAGCAGGAAAAGCATTTGCTTACATGAATTGCCATAGTAAAATCGAAATCCACACAACCGATTGGAAAAATGAAAGTGAATTCACACACACACACACACACAAACATGCGCGCAGTAACACTTTTCTTCATATTTTTCAATTTTTCGGGCCATTACATTTGGCCATCAGTCGTCGTCGTCGTCGTCGGTCGGTTGCTTATGATTATTGCCTTCATTGGCTTATCATATTTGCTGCTTAATTATGATGATTGTAGGTGCGCGCATCGTTGATGCTCTCAGAGCAGCTGCTTTAAAGATGCGCTGCCTTTGGGCGTTTGTATGCGCATGCGAGCACATTTTATTGTTTAAGTAAATGCAAAATTTTCACTAAAATTATATTCACTTTTTTGTGAACAGTGGCAAACAAACCATTTCAACAATTTAATGTCATAATGATTATTGTGTAATTTCCTCATCAACGCATGAGTGAAGCTAAATATTTGCTGTCATAATAGACAGAGGACGGACGTACAAATATTTAGTCGTCAGGTCAAACAGGTGACAATTTAAGTAGCAATTAGTAGTTAGCATTTTTTAATAACAGCAGTAATTTTAATTTGTCTGCTGGCGTTCAGGTTGGATTTTTGCTTCAAGGCATTCAAGGGGTTATTGAGCTCCCTAAATAGATTTACACACACAGGCACAGCTTCGCAGCAGGCGAAGCCTTGGCGACTTCAAGCTGCTAACGGACGGAGGGTGTAGTATGCAGTAACAAGATCGATATCGTCATAACAAATCGTTATCCAGAAGACTCTAATTCCGGAGCTTACAGGACCTAAGTGAGGCAAAGGTCTTCTAGAATTGATCACACTCCCCAAAATCTTCTGCCTTTATAACTACCACAACTATAACAAGTTTTCATAAAATATTTTTTGTTTATAAAAAAGTAACCGTTTCCTTAATAGGAACTGCTTCTGAAAAGCAACCGGCTCCTTAATAGCAACAGCTTCTGAAAAGAAACCGGTTCCTTAATATGAACAGCTTCTGAAAAGAAACCGGTTCCTTAATAGGAACTGCTTCTGAATAGTAACCGGCTCCTTAATAGCAACAGCTTCTGAGAAGCAACCGGTTCCTTAATATGAACAGCTTCTGAAAAGAAACCGGTTCCTTAATAGGAACTGCTTCTGAAAAGTAACCGGTTCCATAATATCAACTGCTTCTGAAAAGCAACCGGTTCCTTAATCGGAACAGCTTCTTAAAAGCAACCGGTTCCTTAATAGGAACTGCTTCTGAAAAGCAACCGGTTCCTTAATAGGAACTGCTTCTGAAAAGTAACCGGTTCCTTAATAGGAGCTGCTTCTGAAAAGTAACCTGTTCCTTAAAAGGAAAATGGTTCCAAAAAGTTACCGGTTCCTTAAAAGAAACTGGTTCTAAAACGTAACTGGTTCCTTAAATTGATCTGTTTTTTAAGAGTAACCGGTTTCTTGAAAGGAACTGGTCCCAAAATGTGACCGGTTCCACAAATGGAACTGGTTCTAAAAATTAACCGATTCTTTAAAAGGAACTGGTTCTAAAAAGTAACCGATTCTTTAAAAGGAACTGGTTCTAAAAAGTAAACGATTCTTTAAAAGGAACTGGTTCTTAAAAGTAACCGGTTCCTTGAAAAGAACTGGTTCTATAATGTAACCGGTTCCTCAAAAGGAACTAGCTCTAAAAGGTAACCGGTTGCTTAAAAGGATCTGGTACTAAAAATATACTGGTTTTAAAAGGAACCAGTTCCTAAGAAGGAACTGGTTCTAAAAATTAACCGGTTCCTTAAAAGGAACTGGTTTCATAAGGTAACCGCTCCCGGTTCCTTGAAAGGAACTGTTTCCAAAGAGTAGCCAGTTCTTTAAAAGACTGTGTTTCCAGAAAGTCACCGCTTAATAATAAGAACTGCTCCTGAAAGTTCTATAAAATGATCGGTGGCTTGAATGGTGCCATAAACAATTGTTTCTTTTTTTTAAGTAACTGGTTTCAAATAAAGATCACACTACGTTTCAAGGTGGTCGTGGGAGAGACTTTCCACCTCACCACACCTTTGGTAAAAATTTGAGATCGCGAATTTGTGTCCACGATTAAGACATTGACATTCATGTCTTACTGCGGTATATGAAAGACACGAGCGGAGCCGGACAACCGAACTACAGCAACTTTATGTGGTCATCATATTCCTGTTTTCTTTCTAAACTCTTTTAGCAGGTACTATGACCTTCCAGTACAATCAAAAGGCGCTAGTGCTAATCAAACTAATTCCTTGGTAAAATGGCTGTGGTGTGGTGGTTTTGAAGACTAAAAACTTCTTACTTGAAGTCCCCAGCTCATATTATAACAGGAATAAGTCGCGAGGCTTAACGCCTACGTATTTCTCCACATCCCGAAATATGTTGTGAATTGTTGCAGCTCTTATAGACACATTATTGACACGTATCAAATACTTAGTACTCAGCTTAGATTTTAGATTTAGAATCACAACCGGACGGTGATTTCGATGCGCTATAAATTATACTTTTCTAGCAAGTTCACCGAATTTCTTAAGAATACATTGTGTTTTGAAACAAAAAAATAATTAGCTGTGTCGCAACGACTAAATATCACAGTTAATACCAGCGACATCTTCGGTGAAATCGTCGTGACCACCTGAGTGAGACTGCATCTGCGACTGGTTCACAATCAAATTGACCAATAAACGCAATTTGCTTTGCTGTGATTGCAATCATTCAATCACGGTTCTAATGCATTCACGGCGACTGAGAAGTCACAGTAACAGATCACGTTTTTCCTCCAAAAAAACGCAGTATTTGCATCTCTATTGTGGCGAATATTAGCATCACTATGCAGTTAGTAAATAAGCAAAATAAATAAATAAATGTAAGGCGCGATAACCTCCGAAGAGATCTAAGGCCGAGCTTCTCTTCCAATTTGCGTCGTGCTCCTCTTGATTTCCCCTACAAATTGGCCGGACGGGACCTACATGTTTCATGCGGACTCCGAACGGCATCTGCAAGGCAGATGAGTTTTCACTGAGAGCTTTTCATGGCAGAAATACACCCGGAGCGCTTGCCAAATACTGCCGAGGGCGACCCCGCTTAGAAAAATTTTATTCTAATTGAAAAACCTTATTTCTAAAATTTTGATTTTGCTTTCCCCGGGGTGTGAACCCAGGGCATACGGTGTGGTAGACGGAGCACGCTAACACCACACCACGGTAAATAATCACAACAACAAAAACAGCAAGCAGCCACACTTATGTATGTACATGCACACATTAGAGCAAGCAGCCACACACAAGGCAACGAAGAATATTCCATACACATAACCAGCAGCTTGAAGCAGAGAGATTATGTCACATACATATATGTAGCCGGCAGCTAAGAGCAGAAGTTGTAACTCACACATATGGCTACAAGAAAATCATAAACTACAGATATACATGTATATAGCTAAATAACCAAGCATGAGATACAACTGTACTAGAAGGCATGTGCGTGAAACGTCTAGACCTTAGAAGAAATGGGCGAACGAGGTAACCGAGAGTATAAAAACAGCGCAAACTGAGGAATCAGTAATCAGTGTAATTGAAAAACGCTATTAGTGAAGTGTAATTTTAGTTGTGAAGCACTACTACCGAAGTAGGCTAAATAAATCCCATTTTGCAGTACTGAATATTGGAGTTATTTATTCGACAATTCAGCGATTCGAACGTTAGCAGAAGGTTCAAAATAAGCGAAATTAGAGGTTGTTGATTCAGGAGTGTAGTACGCAGTTCCGGGGAGTGCCTTGGGTCTTTTCTAGCACGATATTTGGTACGGTTGTCACGTCGCGGGTACACTTCTTATTTCTATAATATAATAAAAAAAATCCACAACCAACTTAACAAAAAAGTGTCGCTCATTATATGGAAAAATAAATATTTAATCAATAATTAAAGAAATTGCGCCACCCACAACCTAATGTCTCGTACGCACACACACACATTTCACTACATCAAGGTCACATTTTATTATCCTGTCAAATGCACGAGGCCACGCGCCAAATAAAGCATGTCACCGTTAATAAATTACACGCAAATTGGAGCATGGGGAATTCTAAAAAAAAGAAAAAACACAAAAAACGTATAAAAGTACTTAAATTATTGAAGTTTTCTTTTCATTGTTTTTGACATAATCGACGCGATTGACATGCGCTAGAAAATGTGTATGGCCGGTCGTTGTGATTAGTGGTTAGTAAGTTCGCTGGACAGACACAGGTTCTGAGTTCGAAGACCGGAAATACATTTTTTTAGCAGTGGTTGCAAAATCTTAAGATTTTATTTCTGCCGAGAGCAAAAACATTGGTAGGCACCCTTCAAAGTCGAATCGACCACTAGAGTTCGGCCTTAAACTTCTGAAAGCTGAAATCGAGCTAATCATTATTATTAATATGCGTTGTATACTTTTAGGAGGTTAAAAGCCTTGTAAATTGCGAAGACCTTGAGAAATTTTTTTAAATTTGGATTAACATATATTTGAAAGTATCCAGTTTGGGATACGATAAGCGAAATTGTTTTTGCTTTTTTCTGTGCTTATTTATTATAATGAGGCTTAACAGGCTGTGACTAGAGAATTAAGTGCGCAGGGAATTATGATTTCTTTAATCACCCAGGATGGCTGTGGAACAACAAAGTCCTTACTGCCCAGTTCCAAAAACTCAACTTCCCGATAGACTTAGCTTATGTTCCTATCGGACCAAAAACTCTGGTGCATTAGCTTCAGAAGACTTGTGCAACCCTGCAGAGTGAACGGGCGTTATCCAAAGCTTCGACTTAAATGACAATTTTTTAGCATTTACTCGGACAGAAGCCGACATTTTAGTATGAATATAAAGTTAGTAAAGCGCCTTCGGCGGAGTTAACGTAAAGTTGGCGAAACAACAAAAAAAGCACGTACTTAGCGGCATAATACCAGCTAAGCCACATTCCGATCAGTGATGGTGTTTCGCCAAGCTCACGTGAAAAAAGCACTTAGAAAAGAGTGAAAAATGTTTTCTTTTAGCAACTAATAAGCAAATTATTAGCGGCAAAATACCGACCTTGTAATTTTTTGATTCGCCGAAGTTGCTTCGCTAACTTCATGATCATGGTGTTGAGGTCTCTTAGGCAATACCTTACACCGCTCGTGGTTGCACTTACTTAGCACTGTACTTAGTGATCAAAATCACAGGTGCCGCAAAGGATGGTCATGTGCAACTGAATGCCGGAAATAGGGATCTCCATATCCTGCTTTATTTCACATTTGAGTCGACCAGAAGATTGGAGAGGTCAAACAAAACTATCGCGGTACTCGAGCTTGTATTACTAGGTTCTAATAACGAAAGAGATAGGTTGCATATTTAACAAAGAACTTTCGTTATTGGTAGCGTTCATTACAACAACTACAACGTCAAAATAATCTGGGTGGCTATCACTATCGACAAATGTCCCGTGGCTGCGAGTAGAGAATCTGGAATTGCGCTGCTTACTTATAGTCCACTTCCGTATAAGCGAAGCAAACTTTGGGATGGCCTGACGTTCCTCTGGCCGGATGCTGACGCCATGCGCTAATCTGAACTTATGGATATTTGACAGAACACTGCCGAGTCTATGAGGTGCGGCTAAAGATTTTGGATAATAACAGGAAGTTTTTTTCTCTAAAAATACTATGAGAAGTATGTTGGAAGCCATTAGAAGGTCTTTGATGGTGAATTTTAAATCCTCTACTTCTATGTTGTTGTATTAACAATAAAGACACTCCCCGAAGGTTTTGGGAAGTGTTATCGATATTGACGGTCCTTTGCCGGATATAGATCCCGTACGTTCCGACAACAAGCACCATTAAGGTACTAGCCCGACCATTTTGGGAACGATTAATATAACCACATTAAACCTTCCAGGCCATCACGCTCCCCACCCCTACTTATATGACAAACTTGGGGTCGCCAGAGCCTCACCTGCTAAATATGTGTATGATACACTCATATTTGTAACATGATTCCCCTCTCGTGGGTGTAGTTATCAATTGGGTTGCGGACGTTCTGAAGCTATAAAGCAAATTATTGCGCTTATCAACCCCTTGAATCCCCTTGTACTTCTATCAATACTCTTTGCAGTTAGAGTAGTTCTAAAACATGTAGATCAGGTTGTTTATTGATAACTGCTCAGCTTCAGTAGCTTGTTCTTATCTCGATTACAGTAGCCTAACAGTCGAGATCGGGGAAGGATATGTTGAAAATATGTAAACCGACTGTATCTATTCGCTTGGAGCTAGATAAGTAGATGAGTAGATGACTGCATTTCCCAATAGCCTCACGGAAGCAATACAAGACCACCGAGAGCTTCTGCCTACAAGATAAACTAGTAGTTCTTAGCCGTTTTCTTCACAAACTTGCGTAACAGCTTATTGTCAATCTCGGGGTCCTTAACTCTGTCAGTAAGTTCTGGCTGTATTCACGATATTGAGGGTGGTCTGAGTTCATGTACCTTTTTGTGAACAAACCGTGCACTGTTTTAGTAGGGTTAACATCTAGTCTGAAGGTTTCGGATGGCTGCATTGCCTACATTCCAGGTCCTGCAGTTCATTTACGATCACGATTCAGTTAAATCAAACCTTCTTGTGGTGTTCCTTCTCCCATTGATTTCCTACACCCTTTAGCAGTCTGTTAACAAGCTCAACCCGGCCCGACTCTACCTCGACTCTCAATGCTGTTATATAGATGTTGCATTGTTGCGACACCTAACCAATTGCCAACCCCACCTGCCCGGCCGAATGCTGTATATTAGCAGGCGTGTCTAAGCAGACCCAAAGTTCCTCACGCAAGGGGGTTGGATGATCTAGAAGGTTCAACTTGGTCATATAAAACTTTCCCGAGATGTTCGGACTAGTACTTTAAAGGTGCTATTTTAGGGAACGTGCCGGATGAATAACCGGCAAAGAAACGTTAACATCGATTAAACTCCCCACAACCTTTATCGCCACAAGAACACGCCTTCAGCTTAGAATCTGTCTTTAAAGAACCAACATTTCGTTGGCATCCACTTAATAACCATGAAAACGCATCTGTAATTAGGATATGTTGTTCTGGGCAAACAAGATATCTAGGAGGCTCTGTAAATATACCTAAAAATCTCTAGGGACGGAAGCTTATTAAACCGTTACAGGAGAGGAGGTTTAACTCGCTGTTGCTCTCGAACTATAGAGTTTATTGTAAAGCGTGCTCTCTGTTATGGGGCTAGAAATACGTCCGATTGACGATGGACACGCTTGCAAAAAAATTAAAGTCTTATTATCTAGGACCAATCCGTCCAGGTATCGAACCTTGTCATAGAGTGTCTTTCGACGAATCCGCAACTAGGTAGCACGGGGACTACTACTGGTAATTTTTCTAATCCAAAGCGTCTTTCCAATAGCAACTCAGCTACTAAAATAGATTTACCTACGTGTTTGCGGGTTCTATATACCCACCCTGACCACCACGGCTTTTGTATTTCTTTTCATATTTAGTGTAAAAGTGTCCAAAGCTAAACGCAACAATTTCTAAATCCAGCTCAACAAGAACTCACGTGGCCATAATGAGACTAAAAACAAAATAGCGAATTTGGAAGGCATTGTGACAGAGGCATAGAGGGGGGCTTACCAAGCACATGCCACAACACGAGACAAATGACGTATCCAACCAACACACGCTAGCTTTTCACTGCAGGTGAGTGAACAGCAGAAGCCGCCAAGCGAAGGATAGACGCATCAGAAGCGGTCGCAGAGCGTTAAGACGAGCAAATAAGTTGGCTGGCAGCTGACAAGCGAAAAGGCAGACAAAAAGCGAATGTGCAGGAAATCATTAATACAAACCAATATACTCAGTACCAGACAGGTGGTAAAGCTGCGTCACAACTTAAGCAACAACAACGATGGGCGCTAGTAATTGGCAGATAACTTGTAAATGACGAGCGGGTTCAGGCGATATAATACTTAATAATGTATAAAGTGTACAACAAGAAAGCTAAAACATGTAAAACAAAAAAATAGACAATCACAACAAAAATATAGCGCAAAACATGAAAGTCAACAAGTTAAGCTCCAAGCCAACTAGCCAACAACGCGTCAACCATCCAAACATCCCATCAACTCTCAACTAGTAGTCAGTCATACAGACAGCCCTCCGTCATTCGTTCATCGTAAAGTAGCTGCCCATACCCCGTTAGTTTGACTCGCTCGTCTTGCACGTTACACCACTCGTTTGTACTTCGTACATATGGACGCTAGCCGTCACGTTAACCTTGAGCACAAGTTTCAAGGTACACATACGTCAATGTATGATTTTTTTTTGCGGCGCAGATTGGAAAATATCAGACAATTTTGTATTTTAAGTGAAGTAAAAATAGTGCAACAAAAAGCAACAACAAACCTCCATACATATAGTATGTAGCGGAAGTAACCAATGTGCCAATTGTTATAGAAATGCCAACAACAAATAGGTAGCTCGTAATTATGAAGTGCGAGCCCCACAAAAAGAGGTGTCAGACAGATGTTTGCTGATGATTGGAAGTAAAAATATTCTTTAAAAGGGGCATACATTTTTATGGCTGTCAGCTATCTTAACTAATTTTTTTGCATTCTCCTAGAATTGTGGGTAGGGATTTGTTTAGGGTAGAATCAGTCATCATATCAACCCACCTGATGTGATCTAAGTAGTAAATTGAATATACCTTATTCTTTTGCGTTACCCAACACTACCACGGTGTGTCAAAAAAGGATACAGCTGAGAAAGAGAGAATAGAGGTGGGATGGAAGCAAAAATTCGTTTGGCTCGGCCATTTTACCGGATCGAGGCGAAACACATCTTTTTATTTTAGAGGACACCAATAATTTGGATAAATCATTAAAGTTTGTATTTTTTTTATAATCCGGTGTTCTGTGCGCCATCATCAAAAATTGTGCAAAAAGCCCACCGCAATTGGACTGCTAAAAGTCGCAGCAGCGCTTCTGTGCATATATTTGAAGGAAAATTCCATTCCTTTTTATCAAAGCGTACATCGCACCTGTATCAATTCGCTTGTAATATCAAGCAGAGTGCCGCCGCTTGTCTAAAGATTCCTTGGCATAAATCTGCCACACAATTCGTCATAAAAGCAAAAGTGATTGATCCAGGCGACAAGGTGTGAGTGGAAAGACGTTCCACGTAATTTGGTGAGAAGTTTCATAGTGCATGCTCGCGTCTAGCACAAGACAGCAATGATCATGGCGGGGTGCACGTGCACGTATACTTACAGAGGATTAAGGATGGCCAACCATAATTGGCGGGTTCCGACAAGAAGTGGACGATTTTAGAAGTTGATCGCCTACTGCATAGTCTTATATCACCGCCTCCACCCTTTCTTTCTCAGATAAAAAAGAAAAGAAAAAGGCGATATAGTATAATGGAAACTAACTATATAATATTTTTTTTGCATATTTCAATTTGAGGCGAAGTTAAGAAAACTGCAAACAACTTTGATTACAACACGACTCGAAGTCTAAGCAATTTATAGTCGCCAAATATACTACAAAATTTTATTTAAAAACTGTAAAAGCTATTTTCATAAGTAAATACGAACAAAGATCTTTAATAAGAGAAGCATACATTTGGATATAGGTACTCATTTAAGCCAGCTAAACAAAATAACAATATTGTACCAATATAGAACTTCACAACATGTTTGCGCAAACAACGTTGGATAATGTAAGTCCTACCCTAATTTAAATTTAGCTATATGCATACGTATATATTTGTAATCGTATATATTTTTTTTAACAAAACTACTAGAGTACGCCAACTACCGTATTCTTTTTTCTGCTTAAATCATTCTAAGCGTGAGTGAACAGTATTCATAGTTTGAATGATTTTCGTTCGTGTTTAACTAAATTTCATTTCCACACCTCGCTTTGGGGGTGATACACATCAGTGGGTTTTTCTACCTGTAAACAAACGTATGTATATACATATATACGTGCAAATGGTCTGCATGAATTCACGATGAATTATTGTTCGGAATTCATTACAGGTGTGGAAATCGTAATTTAACAGATTTTTTTTTGGGTATTTAACCCAACTAACATTGTAAAAGGATATAGATTCCTTAGAAAAGTTCTTGCGATAAACACTAAGCAAACGTTGATTTTTTTTTAAAAGCTTGAAATAGTCGAAACGGCGTTGCCGAAACGCTTAATTGATATAAACCTATAAACCAATTTAAGGAAAGTTTTTTTTTGCTACTTAGTTTTTATTGAACGATAAGTTTCATTTAGATACCTACAATATTTCAATAGGAATAGATACATAAAATGAAAATAATATATGTATGTAGATCCACACATGAATTTCGGATGTCATACATTCATTGAGAGGAGTGTAGCTGCAATGCTAACGAATCTTAGCAATGCTAAGAGATGTTCAATGTAGCTATTCTCTTACATGTGCAACGTTTTTTTTTGAAAGATAACTTGAAGAAAAGTTCAATTAAATAGACAAACTGTTTTCTTGAGTTTTGTTGTTATCATTTACAAAGGGATTCAGAATCCAATTAATTATAATCGCTGCCTCCAACACTTATATACGTTATTTAATGATAAAGAAATTATTTAATACTGGAAACACTTTATGTCGCTTCACAAAGCAAGTTGCTTGAAGCCACTTGTAAAAACCTTTATAGTATTGGCTGTACAGAAATATAAACAGCACAGTAGTTTACATCCATAAGGTTATTAAATCATAGTTTTCAAATTAATGAATAAAGTGTAGATTATTGTTATGGTCTTGTAAGCCAAATATGCAGTCGTGAGTTTATTTATTTTGGTTGGGTATGGGAGAGTGCCAGTAACTCTCAATACAAGGTAGGGCAGGGAATTGAGAAGACACTCAGAGGAGTAACGACACCTATCTCCTCCACACGCTGGTGTATACATTTTCCTTTTGCTGAGGCACACTTTACTTTTGCGTAGTCCTGTTTTTTTTTGGTTGTGTGTTACGACCTTCACCTTGAGGTTTTTCATTCCACTGTTGTAAGAAGTCCGTCCGTTCCTACTATGCCAGTCAATAGAGTAAGCAACGAATATAGGCTGTGTGCTTTTTGCTTTTTGTGCTTTTATTTTGACTCTTTGTCTTTAGGCGGTTTAGTCCGCATAGTGCATGAAAATTTATAGTTATATACATACGCTCACACTAGGGTGGATCGCAGCAAGAACCCCGACCTCCCGAGTAACTAAGCCCGGTTAAAACAAGCATGCATGCCCGCTCCGAGCTCCCTAGGTCAGTTGCAGTAGAAAACTGATTTGGCGTTTGGTGGTATATAACAACATCAGAGAGGCGTAAGATGTGAATGTGCAATTTTTTAAGCTCTACAAGATTCGGAAGCAAATACTTAGAGAGGGAGAAGATGTTCACTGCAGTGTAGCTACCTAATGTTCCTAGAGAAGGTCAATCGGCAAAAACTACCAAGACGACGGGCTAACTAAATTGGTTTTGACAGTCGGAACTTGAAGAGGTATGAAGTCAAGAAGAATGGACGGTATACAGAAAATTTCCGTGAGTGAGCCCAAAACCAATTCCGAAAAGGTTTTGATGTGATTTAGAAATTGAGTCGATGCTGTGTAAATAATTCTAAAATAATCCCGAAGCTATACGAAATTATGTCGAAGTGATCCAAAAAACAGTCCCGAAATAGTGCCGGAATGATCCTTCTTCTTCTTGCAGCTATAAACACACTCTCGAAGGTTATGGGGAGTGTTATCAATGTTGACGGTCCTTTGCCGGCTATTGATCAGATACGCTTCGGAAACTAGCACAATTAAGGCTATCTCGACCATCTTAAAACTTCTAGGCCAAACCCCTCCTTGGATTTGACAATTGGGTTGTGGAAGTTATAAATTGCGCTGGCAGCTCCTTGAATCCCGCCATAGTAATCCCGAAAACAATGCCGAAATGGTCCCAAACCTAATTTCGAGATGGGTCAGAAGATGCTCCACACACATTGGTATTGAAAACAGTCTTTGAACGATCCAAAAATGGTCCGGAAACACTCCCAAAAGTGTTCAACCAGAAACGCAGCCTCTACCTGAATTAACTAAATTTTGTCCAGCAATGATCTGGAACTGACACTTCTTTTGAATTACACATAACAATGACTATGTGTTAAAACACGATCCCAAATTTAGAGCTATGCTAAGTATACTCGTCACATCGGCAAGTCACCACAGATCAAAAACGAGCGTCTCGGAGTTTCCTCAAACCAGCCCTCGAAATGTCCAGAGCTGTGATGAATTTTCGTTTTCATATCGAGCAAGAATTTTCTTCTATCTTCAACGCCAACTAAATCCTCTGACGCGCCTTTTACCACCTGCAGTGGATAATGCATTACTAACGACTGTATACAAACCCCTCCGTTTTGGACGTTCTACACATACGACCAATCGGACAAAGCTGGTTGGTATCACTGTCGCTATGAAAACAACACCAAACTTAGCTCTGGACAAGATGGTTGGGCCACGGCTTCGTGTTATGGGCCACATAGCTTCGAGCTCTCCCACATGCTCACATGCATGCTTTATCCCAAGCGGGACGGATTATTTTGTGCCGATTTTAACACGTATATTTAAAGAAAATGCGTAACTGAGTATTGTACCACTTAAATGGTTCACGTAAGGGTTGAAGTTGGAAGTGAAGCTCGGTGACGGGATTTTCGTGGGATTTCACCGCGGTTGAGGATACAGTGAATCGGATGATAAAGGCCGTGAGTTGTACATTGTTCGACCGGCGTTGATGGTTGACTATGATTGCGATTGTCATGTTCTATTTTAAGAATGGGTACAATTGAAGTGAACTTGGCGGCCTCGGAGAATTTGGAGCTCAATTGACCACCTGTGGTCTCCTCTTGTGCAGATAGGCCTCCAGTCAATTACGTAAATGCTGAGCAAACTTGCAGGGTAGCTAAATTCTCTTGGCGAGGCGAGGATGGTAGGTTTTGTAAGCCTCATTTACGTTTGGTGTTTAGGCTTCTGACTGCAGTCGCATGGAGCATGACGTGGTGGGATTATCATGCTTGACTGTCCGGAGTTTATCGAACCTAATTTGTAATTATGGAGATATATATCACCAGCCCTGTCAGGGGAGTTCACCGAACGATGTCAGAATTATTATTAAATAAATATTTCTTAATTATTATTGGGATAATCTTGCCGAAAGGAAATCATGGTAAAAGGGCTCCATAATAAAATTCAGAATCTGTTTCGAAAATTGTTCTGAGATACAAGGAATTTAGCCTTTGATGCAATTTGTTTCCGAAAACATTCTCAAAATCATTCTGAAAAATTTTCGGACTTTTCCTTAAAAAGCCTGGCTGCGAGGTCATCCAAAAACCGCCTCGAAAACCCTTGAAATTTTTTAGCGATCTTAAACGTTCTCAAAACTAAACAGGCCCTGAAGATGAAACAATGCTGGAACCGGGTTTTTTCCAAATCAAAATATACAGGAGCTGACGACTGACTTTCCAAAGTAGTGCTTACTTCATTTTATTTGAGGCTTCACAATGTCGAATGTGCTCTGCAAATTGGGGTTAGCTTTAAGTAAGATACTGATCAGAAAAAAAGGCCAGACTCATGTAACTTCTACAGAACTGGGAAAGTTGAGGGCTACAAATGGTGGCTGGGCGCGAAGAGCAGCAAAGTATCTCAGAAGTTTCTTATAAACACATATTGCACCGAAGTGATTACAACCTTCATTCAGCTCTTGTTGGGATACCCTACGGTTGGCAGCTTTGTGGATTGCCTGTCATCTCCCTGTGGGTAGTGGTGAGAGGATGTACGCGACAATCTATCACATTTAATCTAGGTTTTAATCATAGGCAAACTTGTAGCAATTTGTATTGCTCACTATAATTTCCCCTCAGTAGTTGCAACACTGCTTACAGAAAACGACTGAGATTCATCATTTCAAAACTCGGTTACACAAAAATTGAGCTTTATCTATTACTATCTTATGCCCGTGGGTTTTACCCGACGTTTCTACAAAAATATCTAGGCTACGCCTAATTGGCCATGGGTAAAACATGAGTTGGTAAGATCGACTTCTGCTACAGCTAATGACTGTTGTTGTATGACACATTTACATATATCTGTGACAGGATTCCCCTCGCGTAGGTGAGGTTGACAATTGGTATGCGGAAACACTGAAGCTAGAAAGGTTTGTACTGCGCTTATCAATCCCTTGGATCCCAGCTAATGACCGTCCTTGAGCTTCATTGAAGGCATTTAAAATTTAAAAGGCATATCTATCGGTATCGGCTTCGTGTTATGGGTTTTAAACTTCTCCGATAAAATGAATTGCTTCAATAACATTCGTAAAAGTTTTGTGATGAAAGGCCTGGCCCCACTACATAAGCGCGGAGAATTCAAATAACGAAACATAAATATTATGGGCCCTTTTTAAGGATCAATCGATTAGGAGGAATTCCTGATGGCTCAAAAGAGTTAAGAACCTAAACCGGATATGCACGGCTTGGAATTCTTCCACGACTATGTTAATAGAGTGATAAGTTGTCTTAGTTCTAGTGATATTAACATCCTCATTTTAAGGTGCCAAAAATTCCCTTTCGATGGCTTCGAGCCATTCATTACAAAACATTAGCTTTAAAGCTTCAGGTGATGTCATAATTTCGCAAACACTTTAAAGGAAATCAAATCTGATAGTAAGGAAATAGGAATTTTGTCATAATCAATTTCAAGAAGTTGGTTAGCAAAAGCTGCTGCCAAACCCAGATCTGCAATCAAACTTTACGTGTTGAAATAACCTAAGTTTTTACGGCAACCATAGTTCTGAAAAAACCCATTTGTAGGGAAGGTGCTACGCCCCAATTCCACATTTTACTGGAGGTGTTAGGACTTAACGCCATATAGCGCCTTACCAATTTTCATTATCCTACCATTACTACATCCAGAGATGCAGTATGATATATGCCATTTGTGTGGGAGGTGTCACGCCCCTTTTTCATTCACATGACATTTTCTTGGTGGTGTTAGGGATTGACCTTATATAACTCCTTACTGAATTTCAATGTTCTATCATGAATACCTTCAGAGTTATGCAGTACCAAAGATTCCATTTGTATGGGAGGTGCAACGCCCCGTTCATATGTATATGGAAATTATTTTTAGCCTACGACCATCCTTGGAAGGTTTCTAGGTCGATCCGTTTAGGACGCAACCCGATCTATACCAACATACATACATACATAATTTGAATTTTATATATGTGACCCGGCCTATGAAAAGGTGGCTTATGACTCAAAAAAGAAACAGCTGTTAAAGATAAACAATGCATTTCTTCAGTTTCTTAGTAGTTTTTCTTTTGCATTATTTTTTTTTGAGTCATAAGCCACCTTTTCATAGGCCGGGTCACATATATAGATTTGACCTAAACCATAATTCCCTCATGAAATTATTTTAGTCACCATGAAGTAATGCAATTCTACAAGAGCAACAATTTTTGTTTGTATGTAACTAAATATATGACGCTGTATAAATATTTGATTTTCGCATGCAAATATAACATTTACATACATACATACATATTAAATATACATACCGACATACAAACTAACACAATTTCATGGCTAAAATTATGATATTAATTTTTGTTTAACGTTCAAGTACATACATATGTACGTAAATACCAACTTGGGCAATAAAGCACGTATACGTCATGGCTGGCTAAACGACACACATACATACATGCAAACATATTTACATAAGCCCATTGTATGAACATATTTAGTACAAGTTCATAACGCAATTACAGCAATTATCTTTACAGATATCTGATGGTAGGGAAAACGACCCTCATTTTTGTCGCTGATAACAATTTACGGAAAGCTAAATAATGCATAAATACATATTAACACACACTTAAACATGAAAAAAAATATCGACATACGAATGAAACCTATTACCATATCGATGAACAAATCGATGTGCTGACCGTGTAAAAGGTGATATGAATATATCAGTGAGCGTTAAAGTCGCGTTATCGGTTAGTTATCAACTTGTTATACCCGAGTCATCGGCTTCTTATTGGCTTCGTTTCGGCTTGTTAACGATGCGTTACAGATGTGTTATCAGTTTTATGTTGAAGTTTTATCAGTATCTGTTGCATAAGAAACCAATAAGACGTCGATAACAAATCGATAGCATGCCTATAACGAATTGGAAACTACGATAACAAATCTAGCAAATCTATAACCTTTCACTAACAAAACCGACAGCTTTTCGATAGAAAGCCAACAGCTTTCCAATAAGCAATCGATTACTCATCGATAGGTTTTGTTATCGATAACAAATTTATGCCAATGCTATAAAACAAGGATGTCTCGTCTAAATATCGTCGACAGCCACCGATATCACGACGATAAGGTGTGAAAAACACGCCCATACATGTCGAAAATAAACCGATAACTCATCGATAACAAAGCGTTACCACTTCGATAGCAAATTGATAACACGCCGTTCGTTTTCGGTTTCGGCTTTGGGTTTGACTTCTAATAATGCCTTTCCTCTCTCTTCCGTTACTTGTTTCATTTTCTTTCTTTTTTTCTTTTCTATTCCTTTGTTCCATTTGCTTTCCTTTCCTTTAAATTCTCTTCCTTTCCTCTTTTCCGTTCCTTTACTTTCCCTTTCTTCCATTTCCTTTCCTTTCCTTTACGTTAACTGTTTTGCTGTCTCATCTCGCTCGTGTCATCTCACTGATTCTCCCATAGCGTGAGCTAAGATTTACACCGAAAAGTATATTTTTCATCCTTATTATAAAGCCAATTAACGACTAATTGCATATGAGATGACAATAGGGGAGTTCAGAATTTTGTGCAAATGGTCTAACATCATTGTATTTGCAAACTGGTGTAGTATTTTTACACAAAACGCCAAAAATTTATACGGCTATGCATTTGCTACGTCATGGCAAATACGCGGCATCAAAAACCGTAGTTTATTTTTTTCAAATTTGAATAGCAAATTAACAACTGTCAAAACAAAACAAAATATGCAAAGAAAAAATCTAAAACGAAAAAAAGTTGTTCACGATCCGTAGCTTTCATATGCTATAGCGTCGTTTCCAACACCAAATACTCAAAATTCTGAACTCGACCTTAGTAAATCCCCATAGAAATGATAGAAAATGGAAGATCACACGCATATTGAAACCAGTGGTTAATACCCCCCAAGCCCGCCCAAACGACACGAGGCACAGTGGCCAATTTGGCTTCGCTAGCGGCATTTAATTAAAATTTTCAAATTTGAAAAACCGTTAATTTTTTTTTAACAATCGATAACAAATACATTCACTAGATTTGTATCGATTTTTAAAAGCTCAGCTTACAGCTGATGAACAGCTGTGAGCTGTCAAAGTCAGCACATGTTTCTGCAAGTGTTGTGCAAAATATTTCCGCCTTTTTGATCATCGTTTTCGTATTCGTGTTAAACTTGCAAATTTTATTATTTTCATTAAAAGTTTTGTTATATACTAACGCTAAGGTATGTATTATATAAAAAAACTGTGGTTGTGATCTGTGTATACTTATGTTATTTATAAAACGTAATCGTGTTTAAGTGTATTAGCAACTCGCCCATTGTAACGTACACCTGTTTTTCGTGGAGTAGAACTTTCAAAATTCACCTAGATTCAGTGTAATTTTAAATTTTCCTATATGTATAAACCATTGTGTGTCCAAAATGTCCAAAATGAACTGCGAGTACCTGCGAGCCTTCAATTTATTATACTTCTTAGGCAAAATGTCTGTGTCAAAACGCACCCTTTTTTTAATATGGCATGAAGAAGCGATCCCCACCAAGAAGTTTCTCGCCGTAGAAAATTATGTTTTTGGTACCGTTTTGAGTAAAATTACCTATACTCAGAAGGAGCAGTGCAAAAATGGAAAGAAACTGCGCAATTTTGTTAGTAGGCTTATCCAAAAGTGGAAGGCCTGCGGCAGAAGTAAGGTGTTTTTCGAAAAATTAACCAAGAATGGCTAGATACACCATTGGTATTGTTGGGAAAAAAAGCAAATGAAAATATTGGACGGCCGGAAAAAGAGCTTTCCAAGTGCTGCAGAAAAACGCAAGTCAATAAGATGTCAGGGCTTACAGAGGAAGTGTCATGTGAAGGATTGTTGGTAGCTGCAAGCTGCAGTTTATATAAAGCTGGAAAGCGCAGTGCTTCCAAAGTTGTAGAAATGGTAAATGGCGATGAGGAGTTTAGCGGAAAGGTAATACAAAATATAAACAAACCAAAGCCCCTTCCATCCAAATTTTCGGACGATAAAGCGCTTGCGCTATTTGTAGATCTTGGACATACCAGATACACTTGGAACTTGAATAATAAAGCAGCAAAAAACCAAAACGCCGATATATATCCATGCTACGAAAAATTACGCTTCGCCAAAAAAAAGTGCTATCCTAGTGACATTACAGTCACTGATTATTATGCTGAAGTGCCACTACAAAGTCTTGTGGACCATACAATAAACAGGATCATGGAAGCACACTCTGAAAGTTTTCAAATCCCATCTAGAAGTAATAATAACACCCATTTAACTGCTGTCTACAAATGGGGTTGTGATGGCAGCAGCGGCCATTCCACATATAGGCAAAAATTTAACGACTGCGAAGGAAACATGAGAGACCAATATTTATTTTCAATTTGTATTGTACCACTGCAAGTGCAGAACGGACCGACAATTTTATGGAAAAACAATCGACCTTCTTCTACACGATACTGTCGACCAATCAAAATACTTTGCGACAAGGAAACGGCGGACCTGAGTCGCAGAGAAATTGAAAATATTAAGAGCCAAATATTAAATATTGTACCAACATATGTAAACTCATTGATTATTGATCACCAATTTCACATGACCATGCTTGATGGTAAAACTTTCAGCGTCATTTCAGAATCTTCTTTGCAAATATGCGGAATCTGCAAGGCAACACCGAAAAATATAAATGACTTAAATTTGGTGAAGAGCTTTCCAATTAAAGTGAACCTCTTTCAATATGGGCTATCCAGTCTCCACGCCTGGATAAGGTTTTTTGAATGTATTTTGCACATATCCTATAGAATACGAATAAAAAAGTGGCAAACTCGTGGTGCTGACAAGGATATTGTTGGACAAAATAAAACAAATATACAGCAGAAGCTACGAGAAGAAATGCATTTGTTGGTCGACATACCAATGGCTGTTACTGGAAATACCAACAACGGAAATACGGCAAGAAGGTTCTTTCAACAACCAGATTTAGCCGCTCGTATAACTGGGGTGAACGAAAATTTAATATATCGATTCAGCGTCGTCTTACGAGCACTTGCATGTGGATACGATATAAACACGGAGGCATTCAGACTTTACGCAATGGAAACTGCCGAAATTTTTGTTACTTTATACCCTTGGTTTTACATGCCCTCGTCTGTTCACAGAATTTTAATTCATGGAGCAGACATAATCAATCATTTTTCGCTTCCAATTGGTATGATGTGCGAGGAAGCGCTTGATGCCAGAAATAAAGATTATCGGAACATCCGCGAAAATAATACCAGAAAAAATTGCAGAAAAAATACAATGGAAGATATAATTAACGCTCTTTTTGTTTCTTCCGATCCGTTAATATCTTCATTGTCCAACGGCTCATCAATTTCCTATTCCAGAAATATTAGTTTCGATAAGGAAGTTAAAAGCTTGCTTATAATGCATCATTTTGAAGATGATTTCTCTGAATCTGATACTGAAGAATCTGATTAATATATCTTTTTATAATATGGTTTCTCTTTGAGTTGACAATTTTTTTCTTATTTTATATATGAATATATGGTGGAAAATGTTTATTGAATTAAAAACAAATAAAAAATTAAAAAAAATAAAAGATTAAAAATTAAACAAAATTAAAAATTAAAAAAAAATTTAATTTTTTTTCCAAAAATTGTTTGATTTTTTTCTGAATTGAGAAAAAAAAATTTTGAAGATAACTTCTTTACTTTGGAAGCTATGAATAAAATGCCGCTAGCGAAGCCAAATTGGCCACTGTGCGAGGGGCGCATCCGCATGACGCACGGATTTAGTTTTTGCCGAGTTGTTGATAGGCGGAGGTTTGTTAAGCGTCGAGATCTAAAACTGCTCAGCTACAGAACAAAAATCATCAGCTGAGTATTATATACATAACAATTGAAAATTATACAGATGGTAAATTGTTAAATAAGTTAACGCTTCTAGCATATAAAGATTTTTTTTTACTAGAAGACCCGGCAGACGTTGTCCTGCCCTAAATTTGGCCTATCTGCATACATTTTAATAAGCTTTTTCCGTCTGACTATGCCCTCCTCCCTCTTCACTTTTTCCTAATCCTTTTATTAACTACTCCCTCCATCTTCGTCTCATTCTATCTCTTTCTTTTTCTCAATCTCCTTCTCTCTTTTCTCTTCTCTCAATTTCTTCTCATTCTTCTGCATCCCTTATTGTATGTATTTTATTCCAGTCCCAGTCCCACTCCGACTCTCAGTCCCAGTCCTAGTCCTAATCCTAGTCCCAGTCCGTCTCTGGATAATATATTACTCTGTACCAAAGCACTCATCAACAGCTTTCATTTGATATCCATATTGTATAAACACTGTCTAGGCATTCACTGGCCCACGTTTTGGCCTATATCTCGAGACCCTGTACCTGTAGTAACCACCGCGTGAGGTTTACGCAACTTGTGTGAAAGTTTGAACAAAATCGACCGACGCATCTTTTCAAACACCGGCGACCAACTAACACATTTTAGCCTTTCTTTTTATATATATAGATTTTTAATTTTCACACTTCACTATAATATTAAAACGAACTGCAGATTTTCGTTGCTTTAGAAATTCGGCTTAAAAATTGCACATGGAACAACTAAAGACTCTCCTGAATTAAAAAAAATGTCATAGTACCTCTAAATCGCGAGCCCCCTCAGAAACCCCCCACCCTCTCGGCGGGCCTGGTGATGTGCTATACTTGATATCATTCGTTATAATATTTTTTATTGATAAGCACGTTGTTTAATTAAACACCAACCAATTACACGGAAGTATATCCGCACCCCTGAAAATGTGAGTGCCGGTGCGTATATGTAACATTTTAATTTACGTATAAACAAATAAAAAAAATTGCAGTTGCGACTATAAACTGGGATATAACCTATCCTATCTTTCAAGTTAGATCAAACTACACACGGGGTGCAAACCAAATTCAAAATCGGTTCAGTAGTTTAAGATTTCATTTGCGCCAAACATAGTGACACGTGATTTTTATATATATATTAAGACATATATATTTTTTTTATTTTGTTACGAGTTAAGATAGGATAGGACAGTTTTCCTTATAGTAAACAGTGAATCCGTTACATGAAATGAGTTCGAATGAGAGTTAAAATCATTACACAAATACCGAAAAGGTTCATTTAATTCGAAATTAGTTTGCACTGCCTCAAAAGAAGAGGTTTGTAATGTCTTGACGCTCGTGATGGGACATTGAAGTTTATTTCGTTCAAAAGAAAAGGGCTAGAAATTAGTCCATTCAGTAGTTTAGCCATAAATAATACGCCTAGCATTCTCTACGACTAGCCAGAGTTGGAAGATTGATAAGCTTTAACCGACTAGTATAAGGTGGAAGATTATACGCAGAGTCTCAATGAAAATTCCTTAAGGAAAAAAGTTAAAATTGCTTCTGTAATGACTCAAGCCTATCTGCATGAACTTGATATCGCGGATTCCAGAATATTGATCCGTATTCTAGTATAGGTCTAACTAATGTGGTAAAAAGAGCTTTGGTTACATAAGGGTTATTAAATTCTTTAGACCATCTCTTCACGAATGATAGAACACCTCTAGCCTTATTGGCAATAGTCATAATATGAAGGTTGAAACTAAGTTTAGCATCCATCGTGACTCCCAAGTCAACAAAATAATTTACTGATACAAGAAAAAAATTATCAATTACGTAAGAGGCTGCTGGCAAAGATCTGCGAAAGAAGCACATGAATTTACATTTATTGATCTTCAGCAGCATTGAATTCGCGTTGCACCAAGCAACTAAGTAGTTTAAATCCGCTTGAAGCAAGTGACGTTCTTCAGTAGACGCATAGGACCTAAAAAGTTTTACATCATCAGCATTCATTAAAATTTTGGAATATTTTATTGTGGTACAGATATCTTTAATAAATAGCAAGAACAGAATTGGACCGAGATGACTGCCCTGTGGGACGCCAGAGGGAACATTAATGACATCTGAAAGAGTATTTTTAAAAATTACTTGTTGCGTTCTACCGCAGATCTACGAAGATATCCACTGGGTGAGACCAGGTTGGAAGCCAGGTCGATCCAGCTTGTGGATAAGCAAGGAGTGTGAAATTTATTCAAATGCTTTGTTCTTGCAGGAAATATCAGCTGTTCGAAATGTTGCTTTGTGGATTGTATTCCATATTCTCCATTCCACTTGTATTTGCATGTATGTATGTATGTTGTTGTTGCATTTCATATAGTATGCAATGAAAATATACCATGCAACGATGCAAGGTCATTTGCACCTCATCGTGAACGGCCCTGTGTAGGAGTGTGAGTGTATTAGTGTAAGCAGCCGAAAGTTTGGTCCAGACAAGTATTAACTTCGGTTTGCGCCCAACGTGGGGCACACTAATGTAGCTTTGGTTACAAAACAGCAAAGATATTTTGAATAGTGAAGATGTTCGCCCTGAGGAACTCACTTTCAATAGCGTTGTCACCATGATACGGCGGTGCGGTACATCTTCAAAAGTGGAGAAAAAAGACCATAGAATTAACGGCCAGACCAAAAGTCAAAGTTATCACAGACATTTAAAGGAATTGCTATACTTTAGTCGTGAAAAGAGTAAAGAGAAACGATTTAAATTAGTTTATTGAAATTTTCAAAAGCGACTCGAATAGGTCCTATAAAAGTTATGGTGAATGGCTACTTTAGCGATATGAAAGACTTTGAGCCGCTTGTTACAAGTCACAAAATTTAAAAAAACAAAAATTTTCGAAGAAAGAAATGAAAAACATCTTAAAAATCTCAATTGAAACCCGGAACGCCTCGAGTTTCAAAAAGCTCAGCTATTCTTCTCCTAATTTATCTATCTCAGAAGCCTAAGTTCCTAGCGAACTCGAGACAGACTTACATCCCAAGGAGGAAGGATAGATTGGATTGTCTTGAATCCAGACCACAATCATGTGTTTATACCATGTAAAGTGACCTGTTAGTAATGAAATATAGTGCACAGTGTCATCTGCCAAATAAGTGCATAAAGCTAGCACGAGATTTTAAGAATAATGTAACTACATGTTCTCGCTGCTTCCCCGCCTCGACATTACGCATTATCCACTAAGCTTATGACCCTGGCTGCGGTGGTTGGCGTAGTTTGTGCAAGATATGATTACATGACTGTCATCCACCTCTTTCGCAGAAATCCTCATGCGATCAGGTAGCCAGATGACCCATTTTCATTACACTAAGCTCCAATTCTATTAAGAATAGTTTGCCCTTGCCTAGCACTAGAGAAAGGAGCCTGAAAGGAAGTAATGCGAAAATGAAAAACAGAAACAGAAGTGTGTGGAGACTGAGAAGGAAAGAGGCATGAAAGAGTGAGAGATGGGGTTAGGAAAGTGGAGAGATAGAGGTAGAGATGGAGGTGTAGGTACAGGAACTGGAGTTGGCTAGCCAAAACACAGAAGTGATATTAATTAGCTCCAAACGGTCGGCGAACGAGTTAGTCTTAACTATTGGGGAGCATCGAATCACCTCAAAGGATTATCTAAAATACTTGAGACTGCACGTTGACTCTCAGTTAACTTTCAAAGAGCACGTCAGAGCGGTGGGACAGAAAATTACCAAAGTTGATGAAGCGCTTATGCGAATAATGCCTAACATTGGTGGTCCGAGCGAAGCTACCCGTCAGCTATTGTCCACAGTAACCAGCTCGATAATACTATACGCAGCATCAGTGTGGTACGGATCTAAACGGACCCATCAGAAAGATACATTAGCAGCATACCGTCTTGCAGCTAAAAGAATATCAAGTGCTTATCGGACGGTGTCCGACGACGCGATCCTGGTCTTAACCCGAAAAATCCCAGTGGACTTACTGGCAAGCGAAATGGCCGATCTGTATGACACTAATAACGAGCGACCATCTGAAGACACCAAGAAAAGAGCAAGGACACAAACAATAGCTAAGTGGCAAGAACGGTGGGAGGCCTCGAGTAAAGGACGTTGGACCTTCACGAGGAAAGACTCACCTTGCATAGAGTTTTTGGGGAGGGACCTACCACGAGAAATTTAGTATCACAAATGTGCAACAGGAAGGAATGCTGGACTGCAGTGAGCAAGATGGCATTTATAATCATGATACGCCTGATGGATGCTGAGAGGGAGCGCAGAGAAATGCGCAGGCGAAGCAGTGGCGATTGCATCGACACTCAGAGCAAATAGCGGGAACCTGGACGCAGAGACAACAGTAGGCTCTTAAAAAATGAGAAATATGGAACGCCACCCTGAAGTAATATAAAAGTGGTACCGGGGTGGGCGACGGTTCCAAAACTGTGGCTGTTTTTTAGTCTACGGACATACGGTTGCTGCGACGGCGGGAATTATGGTCCATTAGGCATTTCTCAGCCATCCCGCACAAGTAAGGAAGGCTAAGTTCGGGTGTAACCGAACATTACATACTCAGCTGCCAAATTACAGCTTACAAAACTTTTAAAATATCGAAAAAGTGGGCGTGGTTATATCCTGATTTCGTTCATTTCAAATAGCCATCTGAGATGAGTGCCCAGGAACTTACATACCAAATTTCATTAAGATACCTCAAAATTTACTCAAGTTGTCGTGTTTACGGACAGACGGACGGACGGACATGGCTAAATGAAATTCTTTTTTCGCCCAGATCATTTTGATATATAGAAGTCTATACCTATCTCGATTAGTTTATGCCGTTACGGCGTGCCGTTATGCGAACAAAATTAATATACTCTGTGAGCTCTGCTCAGCTGAGTATAAAAAGGTACAGGTAAAGGCCGTGGTAGAGGTCGAGAAAGAGATGGAGCTAGATGTAAGGGTGCTAAGATAGAAGCAGAGAAAACGGTAGAGGTGGAGTTAGAAGCAGAGATAGAGTAAGAGCCCAGTTTACAGGCAACAGGCCAAAAACCCCTCATCTTTTCCTTCCAAACTTCCTCCAGCGTTCCAAAGTAATATTACCTATCAATTCATGTTCACTAAAGGTATACGAACTCCACTAGAAAAACCTCCAATTTTGTTGTAGTGCTACACTAATGTATGTTTGTATTTATTTAAAAGAATTGATAATAATCTGTAAATAGTTACATTCACGCATACATACAAACATTGGCAATGACATATTCACAATTAACCTCGACACGCCAATGTTTGGGTGACTGATTATTGCTACTGATATGGGAATTGGATGAAGTCTATGATGTGAGGAAATTAAAATGTGGAAAAGTTAAACAAGTGAAATTGCAGAAACTGAAACCAACAATAAAAACCAATCAAAAATTGTAGTTGACTGTGTAATTAACGGAAATACAAATGTTCAATTTGTGCGCGCGCGCCGAAACCTTCATTGACTCGCAGCCATGTAATGAAATGGAGGCAAGGCGGAAGATGATGACGAGTCACGGTCTACAATTTTCGCAATGTGTTTTAATTACAATTTTGCAAATTTTGCATTGTATGCGAAAAATTGTGTGGCGCTAGTTTGAAGCACTTAAAGTGTGTGGCACGTAGCAAAAATCAACAAAAAAAATTTGTTATTGTTAATATCAAATGTTCAAGAAATCATTATTGAGTACATTACCACACATTTTCTACTACGTGAGTATTTTCCCAAAATATGCCACTCATGATGATTTTCAATGCATATTTTGTCGACGAAAAGTGATTTTATTGTACACTTGAGTATGAGTTTATGGGTGTACTTCAATTTGTATTATTAAATATCACACAATTTCGTACGTGACAAATAACAAGAGCATATGTTGTAAATTTGTATAGAATGCATAATATTTACAATGTCATAATAGATGATCTGAGCTCAAACATAAATATGTCAATGATAAGAAGAGAAAAACTCAGAAAATGTGCATAAACCAAATCGAAACAAAAATAGAATCAAGGGAAGGAAAAATGGATGCAGTGAGCGAAGAGAAGATAAAATAAAAAGATGATACAAAATTTGTAAGGACTACCTTTATATAAATGGACCAAAAAATGGAAGACAATTTTTCCTTTAATACAGACTTAGTCTTGTTGAATTTTGTCTAAGAAACTTTAAAAATAGCTCTTGTGGGATTTAAAACTTTAAATGTGGAGCGCAATCTTTCAATTTAAGGCAAACCATGTACTTGGGATTAACTAATTGATTATTTAAAATTTAAACACGCGCTCTACCTTTATAACTTTAAATCCCAAATTTATTTTACAAGAGCTATTATTAAAGTTTTTTAGTCAAAATTTAACAAGACTATGTCCGTATTAAAGGAAAAATCCAACGAGGTGGAATTCTACAACGCCTGTAACCCTCAGGAGGCTAGCCATGCAGGTATGGCTTAATCTTCTAAATAGTTCGACTTGTGCGTTACGTAGCTCAAAATTTTTGATCAAACATTGCACTGTCACCGAGTTTTAAACTATATTTCAGGTTTCAAATGTCTAGATATCCAGGAAGTTTGTTAAAACTCGATTGCAAGATTCCCAATTTAAAACTAGTTTTCTCAATATCTCGATCCATGCGCCACCTAGCGGAATTTTTTGATAAAATATTGCATTGTCACCGGGTTCTGATTTACGGCCCAAGTTTCATGTCTCTAGCTCATCGGGAAGTTACTTGAAAATCGATCGCAAGATTTGCAGTTATCTTGACTAACGCGCCGCCTAGCGGAGCTTGGTTTTCTATAAGTTGTATTATCACCAGGCCTCTAACTAAGTGCCAAGTTTCAAACCTCTAGGTAACCGGGAAGTTGGTTAAAAATGGATTGAAAGATTCCCAAATTAAAATTTGTTTTCTTACTATCTCGATCCGCGTGCCACCTAGCGAATATTTTTTGATCAAATGTTGCATTGTCACCGGGTTCTGACCCACGGCCCAAAAATCAAAAATCGATCGCAGGATTCCCCTCGTTTTTCTGGGATTTGTAGTTATCTCAATTAGCACGCCACCTAGCGGAACTTTGTTTTCTATAAATTGTATTGTCGCCGGGTCTCGAACTATGTGCTAAGTTACAAGTCTCTAGGTAACCGGAAGTTAGTTAAAAATGGATTGAAAGATTCCCAAATTAAAATAAATTTTCCTAATATTTCCAGCCATGCGCCACCTAGTGGAGTTTTTTTTGATAAAATATTGCATTGTCACCGGGTTCTGACTTACGGCTCAATATCATATCTCCAGCTCACCGGGAATTTACTCAAAAATCGATTGCAAGATTCCCCTCGTTTTTCAAGGATTTTTAGTTATCTTACTTAGCGAGCCACCTAGCGGAATGTTGTTTTTTGTAAATTGTATTGTCACCAAGCGTTGAACTGTGTGCCAAGTTTCAAGTCTCTAGGTAACCTGGAAGTTAGTTAAAAATGGATTGAAAGATTCCAAATCAAAATTAATTTTCTTAATACCTCGATTCATGCGCCACCTAGCGAATTTTTTTGATTAACTATTGCAATGTCACCGGGTTCTGAGTCTCGGCCCAAGTTTCAAGTCTCTAGCTCACCGGGAAGTCACTTAAAAATCGATCGCAAGATTCCCTGCGTTTTTCAGGGATTTTCGTTTATCTCAATTCGTCTTGCACGTGGCGGAATTTTGTTTTCCGCGAATTGTAGTGCCATCGGCTCGCAAAATATGTGCTAAGTTTCAAGTATCTGTATCACCGAGAAGTTAGATAAAAGTCAATCGCAAAATTTCCATTTTAAAATTAATTTTCTGTATATCTCGATCCATGCGCCACCTAGGGGATTTTTTTTCACTTGCGTTGTAATGTCTCCCAGACCCGAACTATGTTCTTTGTATCAAGTGTCTAGCTCAACGGGAAGTTACCGAAAAAGACTTTTCCGTGGGTCAAAATTCGTATGGAAATGAGGGGACAAACGTGAAATGGACTTAATATAAAGGTGATAAAATTGGCGGGAGTACCGAGTACTCGTGAAATTCGATGTGTAGCGCCATTAACAGAATGTCAAAATAAATTCGTATGCAAGTTTCCAGCTTCTTAACTCAAATGCGAGGTCAAACTCTTAAATGACTGGACTATATGGTGTAACTAATTTTGGGGAGTTCCTGATAATTATGCACCTTCGGGTAACGTTCGAATCGCTGAACTTGTGAATAAATAACTCCAATATTCAGTATTGCAAAATGATCCTTATTTAGACTACTTTGGTAGTAGTACTACACAATTACAATTATACTTCACTAATAGCGTGTCTAAATCAAACTGATTGACTCTCGCTTGCACCGCGCTGCTTTTATACTCTCAGCTACCCGTTCACCTATTTCCCCTAAGGTTTAGACTTTTCAGGAACATGCCTTCTGGAACATTTGCATCTCATACTTGGTTATTTAGCTTTATGTGTGTGTATGTGTGAGTAATAACTTCTGCTCTTAGCTGCTGATAACGCGATGTGTGATTGTTTCTCCTTCTTCTTCGCTCTTATCTGCTGACTACATATGTGAACGTGAAATACTCTCTTCGCTTCGAGCTGCTGGTTATGTGTGTGGAATTCTCGTAATTGCCTTGTACATAAGTGGGGCTGCTTGCTTTAATGTGTACATTTACCAAATATTGATTGAAGAATAAAGGTGTTGCATGCGCGAACTTCACTGGAAAGCGGCGGAGGAGCTTCACAAAATTCTAGTAGGTCACTTTCACCACACAAAAAACTTTAACACAATTTTTAACATAATTTAAGTGCACAATATACACTGATTGAAGTTTTAGACAGTAAAAATTATTATAAAATTCTAAACAGATTAGCTGAATAAAAAGTGTACAAATAATTATTAAATAATAAATATAGACAGTGACATACAAGTGAAGCTAATATAAGCGTCTTAAAAAGTTAACCATCAGAGACCGAAACAATTTGTCCCGTGTTATTTGCATTGTTGTTATTGTTAAAAATGTTAGTGTAGAAATAAAATTTAAAACAAACAAAAACATGTCAAACTCACTAATTTTGGGGGAATAGTGGTCTCGCTTTCTCCTGGTAGAAATAGTTTTTGTTTTTTGAAGTTCCGTAAAGTTTCGTTTTTCTAGCTTGGAATCCAAGTCATAACCCACTCAGCATTTAGGTGATTCAATTTTGAATTTCCCTTCATATCAATACAATTTGATTACTCTTTCTGACTAAATAATGAGTTATCATACAATTGAACAATAGAAATAATCAAATATGAATACTTTTGATGATGAAAAACTAAAAAGCATTTTTCGATCACTTTTTGGAATCATTTTTGAAGTCCTTTAATGACTAAATTTTAATATTTCATAAAAACCAACAAAAAGAATAATCAAATATGCTTACCTTTGATGATCAAAAACTGAATATAGTTTTTCAATCACATTTTGGAATCATATTTGAATCAAATGTGTTTACTTTAGGTGACCAAAAATTTATAATCATTTTTCATTCAGCTTTCTGAATCTTTTATGAATATATTTGTTGACTGAATAATGAACTTTATACTTGTTGAAATTTTACTTTTCATTAAAAATTTTATTTTTTTCACATATGTACACATATTTTTTCAATCATGAAGCTAAGAAAAAATATATAAAAATTTTATTATTTATGCAAAAGATATTCTTCAAGACAAAAATAATGTAATGCTGCTCGTGAACGAAGATTTCCCCAACCATTTCTCCCCTTCAGCTTCCCAGAAAATACATAATGATTGGACAATACAATGTAGGCTGTGAGCTATTTGAACCTCAGGTAAGTGAAACTATCTTGACATACCTGGATACGGCTTCAACATCACGTATCGTATCCGTATTTTAAGATGCAGACGATAATGCTGATGTTGGATGTTGTAGTCGAGGTGTATATCGGTCAAGTTTGTTTGCGAGTTAGCTGTGGTTCGAATAGCTCACTTTCGCATGCTTTCCTCCCCTGATGAAATAAGATTATTATGTAGTATCCCATTTTGGATGAGATATGAAGAATAAATGCATATAGTGGCATTCAAAAATCTTAACCAAAACGATTGAAATATATTCACGAATATGATCAGAAAATGACTGCGAAAAGCAGTCAAATATTACTCTAAAACTATTAAAGCTCAATTTTACAATGATATCAAATATGTATAAAAAGCGTTTCGAAATAGGAATCATAAATGATTATTCAGGAATAATCACATTTATGGTACATTTTTCTCCCGACGATACGTTTATTTTCGAACAGAAAATGCTTTTAAATTTGAACGTTTTTAATCATCTTGGGGTATGGTATTTAAATATTTTTTGATCAAAATTTTCAAAAAATGCTGGCTGGGAAAGGTATTACACACAACGGTATCTTTGAAATAAATTGTATGCCCAAATTCACCCAATGTTCTTAAAAGTGAATCTACACCAAACTGTTTATCGAGATTTTTTTAAAATTTTGAGAAAAAGCTAAAAAGAGCTAAAAATTTCGCAAAAAAGCTTAAAAAAGCTCAAAGTTAAATCGCAACTTTTCAAGCTAAACGGGGAAAAAAGCTAAATCTAGCATGAAAAAAGCTAAAATGGCAACACTGCCTTCAGTGCTAATAGACGTGTGCAGATAGAAGCTGGTAGGCTATACCGTTTTTAGCAACTTGGACAGTGCGCACATACAGGTCACTGGAATCCTAGTTGCCGTCGATCGCGGTGTGTGCGGATACAACACAATCGCGGTTCGAGTGTCAAAAAGCAGCGCCGCCATTTTAAACGCAAACCCTTCATACAAACAAAAACAATGCATCAACATATATGAAATCACTTTCCTTTTCAGCTCAAAATGCGTCCTACTTTCTACACAGACTTTCACGCTAGAAACAAAACGAAACACCCACCTCTGCGAACGTAACAAATGACAACAAAAAGGCCAAACTTTTTTCCACAGCTGTGTGAACGCTGACATTTGCATATCCCATTTCGATTTCATTTCACTTGTAATATAATTTTTTTTGTTTTTCAATTTTCATATCATATTATTTTGATGCATATACTATTTAGCTGTTATTGCTGTTTTTTCTTTGTTTTTGACTTCAATCATGGCGCACACAAATCTTCGAAAGATTTCTCCTTTTTAAAAACATTTTTTTTATATACAAATTTGTTTTACATTCACCCAAACACCATCATGAAATGCCATGCAATGTTGTTACTATTAATCGCAATAAATGTACGTATGTATGTATGTATGTACACTGAAAGAAATGGTGCTAGTAAAATCAACAAATCGGTTCTGTTGTTCTTGACTTAACGGAGATTCGGTAAAATTGATCGAATTATGGTTAATTCGACCGAGTTCTTTCTCAAGCGAACAAATTAGTTTAGTCATTTCAACAGAAGAGAAATTGTCGCTCTTAAGTTAACAAAATCCTGTAAAATTTACAGATACCTAATCAATCTAACTGATTTTTTTGTTAACACAACTGATCTCACTGGTCATTTCAACAGCGATCAACAGTCAATACATGAGCAAATTTCAAAGAGAATTTTACGCTCACTGCGCTCTCTACTTTGTACTTATGTATGCTGCGTACTATATGTATGCACATATTTACGTATGTATATGGCGGCCGCCGTGGTGTGATGGTAGCGTGCTCCGCCTACCACACCGTATGCCCTGGGTTCACACACCGGGCAAAGCAAAATCAAAATTTTAGAAATAAGGTTTTTCAATTAGAAGAAAATTTTCCTAAGCGGGGTCGCCCCTCGGCACTGTTCGGCAAACACTCCGAGTGTATTTCTGCCATGAAAAGATCTCAGTGAAAACTCATCTGCCTTGCAAATGCCGCAACATAGGTACTTTTGTACAAAGCTGTCGCAACAACTTTCTTTTGTTCATTTAACTACTAAAACGGTCAATTACGAATCAACGTTTTGTGCGCAGTTGATTCAAGATCTTGATGCGATGGATAAAAATTTACAGAAATTTAGGTTGAATTGGCCCGTATTTCGGTTGATTTTACCAGTCTTTTTCTTTCAGTGTATGTATACTTAGTTGCCACTGGCTAGTAACTTGCTTTCAAAAGCTAAGAAAAATTATTTAAAAACAAAAACTATTAATGACAGTTTTACAGTTCAGTTACAGCTTTGCCTTTTTACTGAAACATGCGTATGTGTTTGTGGCACATAAAATGAGAAAGGAGTACTTTAAACCACTCACGGGTTAGGGGTATCCACCGTAGGGTATGCCGTACTCAGGAACAGTCACGCAAGAACCCGTTTCATTGAACTAGATAACAAGCCTCGTATGAAACCTTTTCTTTCTAAGGACGTCTACGCAAAACGTTTTAAGAACTATGATATGAGGGGATGTACCTGGAATATCTGAGCTCTTGTGGTAGAAGGTAAAGTCACCCGGTTGGTAGCTGTCCTCCTTAAGGCAAAGGTTGGAATTACAGATTTACGGCGCACGAGTAAAGGTACGACATGACCGCAGTTGCCGTGAGAAGGCAAGGGCAATTTACAAGCAAGGTGTTGGCTGCGTGGGGAAAGAGACCCCACCGCCAAGTGCTGCTATTCATAACTGCGAACGAGTGTCTTGCCACATAATATCTCCCAACTGTTTCAGTTTGATTGACTCTGTTGCGGCTCGAGGTAGGGTCATGCAGTACTAGGCTTCAGCCATAAAAATATACATCTCTACCACTAACAGCTACTTCTTGACGATCCAACCTTGCTAAAACTGCTAGCTTGTTTAGAATTTCATTAGAAAACTTTGTCAACAATTTCTTTAGAGATCGAGCCTATTAAGCGGGCGAAGCACATTGCTCTCGTCTGTGTGCGCTACGAAAACCAAATATCGACTTGGCCGACTATCTAGCGGCAGCCAAAATACGAAAAAAAGTACATGTAGGAACCCATAGAATGTTTGAAATCCAGCAGCAGTTCACGAAACTTACAGTTGGTGATTACGCCTCTCGGCTCTTATGCTTACTCACCGAAAGCAATTTACGACATGTAAGTATAGCCGAGCAGTAAGATTTCTGCCGCACTGCATGCCATATCTCTGCATACAGCTGGTAAAAATGGCTACGTCTGGTAGCAGCGAGCGGAGTATGCGAGCGTTATCATGACGAGAATAAGGAAAATACACTTTTGCCTAGAGTAGAGAAACGTGAGGCAGAACGCCGTGAGTGCAAGAGTTAAGATGCTGGCTGAGGATAAAAGACCTAAAACTCTACCCAAAATGCAAGGTTTAAAAAAAATATCCTTTTAAGAACGTTCTAGTCTTATCTTGATATTTCTTGCTCAGAAATCGCGAACCCTGTTGAATCGCTACAAAATGCTTTGTAGTATTAAACAAAGTAAAGACTCCAATCTATCATTAGGATTGCCTTCTTCCTAAGCACAGGTATGCCGAATTGCATACGCGCCTACGAGCAGCCGTCCTTACCGCCTTTCGTCTTCTACCAGATTTTTTCACTCCTATGTTGGTGCTACGCTGTTATGAGCCAAAAAGTAGGATGTCAGTCATGTCTTCCGCTCGACTGCCACCAATGCTTGCCCGCTTCCCGCATGTTCGTATTGTTGTCATGGAACTTCTCCTCCTTAGGCGCAGATAAATTCTGCCTGCACCGCAGGAAAATTTCTTAAGCTCCGTGTACATCATATTCTAAGGCAGCTTGTTTATTTGGAGCATATACTTAACCTCCTCCATAGGCTAAGATAAACGAAGTAAATGAAATCCACAACTAGACTTATGGTACTGTAGGAGTCTACGCTCTATCCTCGCAACGGTCAGGTGTTATGGTATAAGCTGTCGGATTTCCAAGCTATTGATTTGAGCCAGTGACCTAATCTGACCCGAAAATACCGACGAAGTTTTGAAGATCTTATATATGTAGGTTAAGAAATGATATTGGAGTTATTGTGGGGAGGCCTGCATGTAAGTGTAAGAGTAATGTGTGAGTGCATTGAGGAAAGGAAAGGGGAGAAACCAAAATCAAACCCGAAACCAGAACCGGAAGTGAAACTGGAAAGCGTGTTATTGATTCGCTATGAAAATGTCAACTGTTTTTATCGATAACAACCGTTACCGATATATTATAGATTTATTCTCGGATTGTGTTGTTGTTATTGTATTAACGATAAAGACCGAAGGCTTTGGGGCGTGCATCGATGTTGATGGGCCTTTGCCGGATTAGATCCGCTTCGTTCCGGTAACAAAGCAACATTAAGGTGCTAGCCCCACCATATCAACAACGATTAATATGACCACATTAAACCTTCTAGGCCATCCCTCCATCTCCACTCCCTAGTTCCATGAGAAACTTGGCGTCGCCAGAGCCTCGCATGCTAAATATGTGTATGATACATTCATATTTGTGCCAGAATTCCTCTCGCGCAGGAAAGGTTGACAATTGGTTTGCGGAAGCCTTGAAGCTATAAAGCTTTGTATTGCGCTTATCAACCCGTTGAATCCTGATCGGATTGTGTTCGACATGTTATTGGTTTAAATGAGTTATCGATTTGTTATTGAACTGTTACTAATTTTTTTATCTATAAAAAACGTGATCAACGAGTTATGGGTTCATCATTGAAAGATTATTGGTTTGATATTGAAAATGTATCGAATTGTTATCGAAAACTTATCGACCTATTATCGAAAAATATCGATTTTTTATAAATATGTTATCGATTCGTTTTCGCAGTGCCACCGAATAGTTATCGGTTTGTAATCGGCACGATTTATTATTGACAAGTTATCGGTTTGTTATCAAAGTGTTCTCGGTGTATCCAGACGCATATTTACACAAATTAACTTTACGAGTAATTGATAGTCACGTATTTTTTAATTATTTCAAGAGGTTTAGCAAAATTTGACAACCATGAGCCAATTTGACGATAATACTTGCCATTTCCTTTAGTACTTGTTTTGTTGTTGTAATTGTCTATGGGTATAATGGATTTCTTTATAATGTATCATTCACGATTTCAAATTATGTGTTTGATGGCACATCATTAGCTATTGTTGTTGTTATTTCTAAGTTGATGTTTTGACAGAGCCCATCGCTATGATGCGAGTTGTATGTTGTTTGTATTTAAAGTTTTTTTTTCATTTTATATCGCTTTACTTTTTAGCAGTTGTTACTTTCATCTCGTTTATTTTGGTTACATATTTTGTTTTGGTTTGTTTGTAGATTGGCCACAGTTTGTTTGTTGTTGTAGGCGTTGAAAATTATTGTATGTAGAGTCATCTTAATCTTAATGCGGCCACCCTGATCGGATAAATGCCAAATACTGCTAAAAATAAGACCAAATTAATACAAATAAAATTACCTATCGAATGATATACGAGTGAAGTTCCTGGCATAAATGGTTTCGCTTTTACTGACGAAACACTAAAATTTTTTCTGAAATATCGCTGTTTTTCCTAACTTTGACCTCAATGAAGCACGTGTTAACATTATCGGATTGGCCTGAAACTTTGCAATAATCAATCTGATCTATTGGCATATTTTAGGAGGGTGCCCCGAAAGATAGAACAAAAATTAAAATTCACCATATACCTTGTAACCACCCTAATGTAGACGAACGCGTTGCCCTCAGCTCTATTTCCACCTTCACTTCAATTGTCTTCATAGCAGAGAGATTGCCAACTTTGTTGGTACAATTGAAAGAAAGTTGCTGTGACTTATCTTCTTGCTTCTTGCTAAGGAAAAGTCAATATTGATCTGTGTACCGAAGTACAAAATATGTGCGTTCGAAACTTCATGCTTTGTTTTTGTTTCAAATTTTTGTTAATTTGTTAGAATGTGCATCGAATTGGCTTTGAGCAGCGTGATTGCGATTGTTTGAGAGCGTCAGTCATGTTTGTGCTTTCACATTGCCCCGAAGTAAAGTAGAAATTAACAGCAAGAGAAACAAGTAAGGAAGGCTAAGTTCGGGTGTAACCGAACATTACATACTCAGTTGAGAGCTATGGAGACAAAATAAGGAAAATCACCATGTAGGAAAATGAACCTAGGGTAACCCTGGAATGTGGTTGTATGACATGTGTATCAAATGGAAGGTATTAAAGAGTATTTTAAGAGAGAGTAGGCCATAGTTCTATGGATGGACGCCATTTAGGGATATCGCCATAAAGGTGGACCAGGGCTGACTCTAGAATTTGTTTGTACGATATGGGTATCAAATGAAAGATGTTACTGAGCATTTTAAGAGGGAGTGGGCCTTAGGTCTATCGGTGGACGCCTTTTCGAGATATCGCCATTAAGGTGGACTAGGGTGACTCTAGAATGTGTTTGTACGATATGGGTATCAAATGAAAGGTGGTAATGAGTATTTTAAAAGGGAATGGGCTTTAGTTCCATAGGTGGACGCCGTTTCGAGATATCGCCATAAAGGTGGACCAAGGGTGACTCTAGAATGTTTGTACGATATGGGTATCAAATGAAAGGTGTTACTGAGCATTTTAAGAGGGAGTGGGCATTAGGTCTATAGGTGGACGCCTTTTCGAGATATCGCCATTAGGGTGGGCCAGGGGTGACTCTAGAATGTTTGTACGATATGGGTATCAAACGAAAAGTGTTACTGAGCATTTTAAGAGGGAGTGGGCATTAGGTCTATAGGTGGACGCCTTTTCGAAATGTCGCCATTAGGGTGGGCCAGGGGTGACTCTAGAATGTGTTTGTATGATATGGGTATCAAATGAAAGATGGTAATGAGTATTTTAAAAGGGAGTAATCCTTAGTTCTATAGGTGGACGCCTTTTCGAGATATCGCCATAAAGGTGGACAAGGGTGACTCTAGAATGTTTGTACGATATGGGTATCAAACGAAAGGTGTTACTTAGCATTTTAAGAGGGAGTGGGCATGAGGTCTATAGGTGGACGCCTTTTCGAGATATCGTCATTAGGGTGGGCAGGGGTGACTCTAGAATGTGTTTGTACGATATGGGTATCAAACGAAAGGTGTTACTGAGCATTTTAAGAGGGAGTGGGCATGAGGTCTATAGGTGGACGCCTTTTCGAGATATCGTCATTAGGGTGGGCAGGGGTGACTCTAGAATGTGTTTGTACGATATGGGTATCAAACGAAAGGTGTTACTGAGCATTTTAAGAGGGAGTGGGCATTAGGTCTATAGGTGGACGCCTTTTCGAAATGTCGCCATTAGGGTGGGCCAGGGGTGACTCTAGAATGTTTTGTACGATATGGGTATCAAACGAAAGATGGTAATGAGTATTTTAAAAGGGAGTAGATCCTTAGTTCTATAGGTGGACGCCTTTTCGAGATATCGCCATTAGGGTGGGCCAGGGGTGACTCTAGAATGTTTGTACGATATGGGTATCAAACGAAAGGTGTTACTGAGCATTTTAAGAGGGAGTGGGCATTA
>JARSSU010027402.1:0-12375 GCA_029619165.1 Eurosta solidaginis | reverse complement strand
ACATGAGCATGTATTGTCCAAATTTGTTGTTTTGTGCATATTATGTGTTTTATCTTTGTTGTTCTTTCAGACCGAGTGTGGTTTATTACTGGATCGATTTTGCGTGGTCGACTGAGGCGAGTTAAAAGTATTATTTCTATTCGTTTGAATTTCTTTGTGGGTTTTTGTTGTCTTTGTGTGTTGTGTATTAGTTTGTGTTTGTTTTAATTGGTATTGTGTGTTTGCCTGTTGTACTTTCTGATACTTTGTTTTCTTGACTCTGATAAGAGATTCATAACCTTCACTATAGGTAATAAATAAATCCATTTCGGCACTCTGCACGATATCTGTGGCGAAAGTTGAAATTTTGGCAGAAGCAACCCACCTATTACACTAACTATCTGTGCGAAAACCCCTATGATATTTTTATAACCTGCATGCGATGTATCTCTCACATGCCCCCAAACTATTTTGTAGTTGTAAGTGGAGCCTACGCCTCTAACAGTAATTTCGCCCTGCTAGTTTCGTTGGACCGCCATTGAACAATTAAAAAAAAAAATGTGTGAGTTTGCACCTATTGAAGTGGTACGAAGCACAACATCAACAATTTCATGATTTCATTTGGGCCATATATATGTTTAAACATTGAGCTGTTAAGAAATTGCTGACAAAAATTTTTAATGTCCTTGATTTTAAGCATTATGTTCCAAATTGTGTCCGCGACACTAAGTCTTCTTAGACCGTGGCTTTTTTAACTGGCGAAGTTTAAATGGTCAGAGATTTTAACCACAGAGCAAACACACAGGGCTTTGGAATTTGTGTAACAAGATCAATTAAGCAGTCTTTCAGATTGGTGAGAGATTATATCAAATTTCATAGAATTGTTAGTCACTTACCATCTACGCATGAATAGTGATGGTATTTGCCGCAATATTGATTTTTGAGCTAATAGTAAAGTAACATAAACTGTCCATGAAAGGCTTTGTGTGTTATCTGTGGGAATCTGTTGAGCTTCGAGCAAGGAACTAACCTGGGCATTCAACAGGCTCTGATTTAGAGGCCCCACCTCTCAGAGGTATAGTAAGTGGGATCGGAAGGGGAATCATCTCCGCAAGCTAATTAGGAAATATGGCACCTGATAAGCACAGCAGTGATGTTGAAAAAACAGAATAGTTCCTCATTGAATTACCGGCTAGCCTCGTTCTTTAAGGATATATCCCCAGAATGTCGCAAATGAGGGAAGCATTCTCCCCAGAGAGACGCGCGTCACTGTAGCTCAACTTGGTCTCAATACGGTAACAGGCTGATTGCTACCTATCCAGAATCAACCCCAAATACTTAATATAATGTTCTGCTTTGCAACGTGTCCCCCATGACCCCAATCATCTTTTCATTGCAATGTGAAACCAAAGCCTATGTAACCCCCCCCTCTCTGTACCCCCCTTTAGAAATATTACAGTAAGAAGGAATGGAGCCGTTGTTTTCTTGGCACTCAGTGTTCATTTCGTAATATTTTTGTACAGAAAAGCATAAGGCCAGACGAAAATGAAGCTAAACCAGCTCCGTTCGTATTATATATCCGTGATCGAAGATTGTTCGGGGGTAGTAGTTTTTTTAAATATTTACAACTGTTCTAGAAGGCCATGTTAGTGAAACTTCTAGATTTTATTTAACACGCCAGTAGTGAAGTATAATTGTGAAGTACTACTCCCAAATTAGTCTAGTAAGGACAATTTTGAAATATCTAATTGTGGATTATTTATTTCGACAGTTTAAGCGATTCGAACGTTGCAGAAGGTGCATAATTATCAAATTTGTAATGTCCCAAAATTCGTTTACAATATTTCGAATCTTTTGACAGCTTTAAATTAATATTTTTGAGTGAAATTGCTTTTCGATACGTTATCGTATAACATGACACGGACCCGGATCTTAGGCACTGATTGCTATTTTTGTTTTTTCATTTTGATCCTGTGATTTTTAATTTGTTTTTTTAAAGAAAAAGCGATTTTGTTTTTCATTTTGATCCCGTGAATTTTCTATTTTTTTTAAAAGAAAAGCAATCTTATTTTATAAATTATTTATTTTGTTTATGTTTTTTTTAATTTCAAAAAAAAAAAAAAAAAAAAAAAATCGTTCAAATGTCCTTTTTATTTATTTGATTGATTCCGCGCCGTTGGCGAGGACAATTTGGCCACTCTATTCCATATTCAAAACGAATGATAAATTTTAATGAATGACGCTGGCAGTAAAATGCAACAAAATATTTTAATAGACAAAAAAAAAAAAAAAAAAAAAAATTCGCTCGTCTGTTCAGCAAAAATTTTCCGTCTATACGAGAGTTTGCGAATTTTGTATTTAGGCATGGCTTTGTGCTAAACTTAGAGAGAATGAAGTCTTTTGAAGCTCTCGACTTAGCAATGCACAACATCTATCTCTGCTGTGTAAATTTAATATGTTAAGGTGATTTGAGCTATGCTAAAATGAAACAAAGAAATGCAACGATAAACACAGAAGGAAGACTCTAGTTCGGTCTACCGAACATTACAGGACTACTCAGCTGAGAGTGCGTTGGAGACAAAACAATGGAAAGAATACACGATGTCGCAGTAATGACCTATGGTCACCCTGTGTTTGTGATGATAATTAGGTAGCAGTGGAGAGGTACATAGAGTATTTTAAAAGGAGTGGGCCATTTTTTGTTGTTAGTTCTACAGGTGCGCCTTTTAGAGTATCGATCGCCATAAGATGACCAGGGGTGACTAGAATTCGTTTGTACGAGTATGGTATCAAATGAGAGGTGTTAGTGATTTATTGAACTAAGTGGGCCTTGAGTTCTATAGGTGGACGCTTTTCCGAGAGAAAGCCATAACTGTGTAACAGGGGTGACTCTAGACATGTTTGACGACTATGGGTATTAAATAGAGTATTGATCAGGTGTTGATGAGTGACCTCGTAGTTGTATTGCGCGATGCGTTGTCGCGATATCGACCAAATGTGGACCAGAGTGACCCAGAACATCATCTGTCGCGTACCGCAATTTATTTGTATATGCAATACCACGAACAGTATTCTGCCAAGATTCCAATAGGGCTTTCTGATTTCGCGCCTGCAGAACTTTTTCGTTCTCTTCTCCTTAATATGAGGTAGATGTCCACCCATTTACAAAGTTTTTGTCTAAGTTATATATTGCGTCATAAACCAATCCATTATCATGTTTGGATCTCTTTTTCATATTTGGTACAGAAGTATGGCATTTTTTTCATTTTTCGTAATTTTCGATATCGAGAAAAAGTGGGCGTGTCATAGTCGGATTTCGGCATTTTTTATACAAGATAAAGTGAGTTCAGATAGTACGTGAACTAAGTTTTAGTAAAGTATATTTTGTTGCTCAAGTTATCGTGTTAACGGTCGAGCGAAGGACAGACGGTCGACTGTGTATAAAACTGGGCGTGGCTTCAACCGATTTCGCCATTGCACAGAACGAGTTATCGTCTAGAATTCTATGCCCCTACCAAATTTCACAAGGATTGGTAAATTTTGTTCGACTTATGGCATTAAAGTATTCTAGACGAGTTAAATGAAAAAGGCGGAGCCACGCCCATTTTGAAATTTTCTTTATTTTTGTATTTTGTTGCACCATATCATTACTGGAGTTGAATGTGACATAATGTACTTATATACTGTAAAGATATTAAATTTTTTGTAAAATTTGACTTAAAATAAGTGGGCGTGTTCGTCATCCCGATTTTGCTAATTTTTATTAGCAGCACATATAGTAATAGGAGTAACGTCGTCCAAATTTTCATCATACGTATCTGCAACGACTGCCAATTACAGCTGCAAAACTTTAAATTACCTTCTTTTAAAGTGGGCTGTGCCACGCCATTGTCCAAAATTTTACTAATTTTCTATTTTGTCGTCATAAGGTCTAACGCACCTACCAATTTCATCGCTTTATCCGTCTTTGGTATGACTATCGCACTTTTTCGGGTTTTTCGAAATATTCGATATCGAAAAAGTGGGCGTGGTGTAGTACCGATATGGTTCATTTTAAATAGCGATCTGAGATGAGCGCCCAGGAACCTACATACCAAGTTTCATCAAGATACCTCGAAGTGTACTCAAGTTGTGGTGTTTACGGGCGAACGGACGGACGGACAGGCTAAATGAATTCTTTTTTCGCCCAGATCATTTTGATATATAAAATCTATATCTATCTCGATTAGATTATGCCGTTACGAATTACCGTTATGATAATAGAAAATGTATTGTTGTAATAGAAAATATATAGAGATAGGTACATATGTAACCAATCTCAAAATAAGAATAGAGATAGAGGAAAATGAAATTCAATAACAGTAAGCCGAACTAAAAAGGCTCGGATTGGGAAGGAATTTTGTCTTATCTAAAGTAAGAAAACGAAGCGCTTAAAAGAAGTAAAAACTAAATAGTGAATGAACAGCTAAGTTGCAATTTAGATGACCCTGCTGACTGCAAAAGTGATTGAGTATATAACAGGCAGCTCAAAGAATGAGCACAACAAAAATTTTTGGTGATGAAAAATTGACGCTGAAAGTGTAGAAGCTTAAATTGCTTCCTTCTTTGGATAATTTTTGTGCTTTTCGATTGTAGCGGCATTTTTGTTTAAAACGAGTTTAAGTATATGCCTTTCGAAGTAAAACTGAATTGACAAAGGGTGTGTATGAGGAGGAGCTCAAAAATGGGTTGGATTTAAATTTGTGTAATTTTAATTTGCGTGCAAAAAAGGTACAAATATTTACTGAATGCCATATATTTAAGGTTACTTCAGAATACAACAAAAGTAAAGCTTTGAACTTTATACGCCATTTTATGGTGAGGTGACATAAATTCAACGACAAAGGCCATTTGAAATTGTGACCACTTCCATAAACCAAAACCTCAAAAAGCACCTCACATGTTTACAAGATCAATATACTTTATTACCTTTCCTTATCTGATTTAATGGCCACTTAGGAAACTTCCGTTTGAATTTATAACCATTTCCGGAAAATATCGTAACCATTAACCTGGGTCGATTTGTATGCGCGAAGGTACCTATATCGCGCCATCGATTTTTCGATAGGATTGGGCTCAGGAAAAAAAGTTCCACTACGTATACCCAAAAAATAATTTTCGAGCCTGTTATCGCCAACGTTTTTACAACGGTTTTTTGACTATTGTTTGGGTTTAGGGGAGTGTTTTGGTCGAAAATTTACCCTTTCGCCATTTTTTTTGCAGGGCTGGAAAATTATTTTTTTGGATATGGGTAGTGGAACTTTTTTTCCTGAGCCCAAATCCTATCGAAAAATCGATGGCGCGATATAGGTCATAATCGACCCAGTTTAATAACCATGTACAGCAATTTAAGATCAGCGCAAAAACAAAAATCTTTTGCAGTATAGGTTTAGACGCTTAGTTGAATATGTTCTTCTTAGTTCGAAGAAATCTTCATCGTCTAAGCTTTTGGAACAATTTTGCACTGAAATGAAACCTGACTTGGGAAAAGTAGTGATGCAGCCGAAAATTTGGAATAAAAGATCGTGAATTTCTTTTATTCCAAGTTTTCACTAGGTTCGATAAGATTGAACTGGTCGGCCAATAAAGCCCTCACATAGACTGTATATGTACACATTATTACCAGAATTTTTTTGACAACTAAACAGAAGAACCCCAATTAAATACCAGGACTTATGTTATAAAATGACTCCGTCCTCTTGACAAATCCTAGAAGTTTTCTAAGACCTCGGGATCTGAAAATTCTGCCGCCGCTTTTAACAGGAGACCCTTGACCTCGCGAGTACAGGATATGAAAAAGAATGTGCTCAACCTTTCTTCCTGCATGTTACGCTTCCTAGTTTTGTTGTTGCAGACGAGGCGTAACTTATAAGCATGTGACGGAGGCAGTGTCTGGTTTGTATGCCTATCGTAAGCCTTAACTTCTCTATATTTGGTGATACAAGCAATTTTGTCAGTCTAACGTTGCAGCCCCGCGCTTCTGTCTATGCCTCTCCTGCCTGACTGAACATAGGCAACTCCTGTCTCCGCTTGATTTATCCAAAGATTATTGTGACGTCTTCCGTCGTTTCGTCGAGTTCTATACCATTTTTTGCCAACTCAACAGCATTTTACTCACCTTATATTCCTTTGTGATCGGGAACCAGTAAGGAGGTATGGTTAGATTTCAGCGAAGTATCTCCAATGCTTATTTGGCTTCTATGACACTTCCTGATGAAGTACTTATAATCACACAGATTATTGCCTTGACCGTCACCTGACTATCAATATGGCTACTTATGCGATTCCTTCAGAATTTCGGGTGCTTTCTTCACGGCTACAGTTTCACTTGAAAGACATTATAGTGATCTGGCAGCCTGTAAGATCTGGAAGGACGCAGTTAACAGCAGACACGATCCGTTCGGTTGATTTGGAACCATCGGTATATACGTGTATAGTATGTTTTGCCATTTTCTGCACCCTCTCCCACATTTTCTGGCTAATCTTCACTAACTTTTATTTAAAAAGGTTTTTTTTGTTTTAAAATAATCCATACTAACCCAGTAAAAATCGATTTTTTCCTTGAAATGCGGCCGAAAATAGAAAAGAAGCGCTGAAGGCGAACATTTTCTATAAACTTCAAATTGTTTCTTATTCCAAGGAGAACCTCATTAAGAAAATTAAATATTTATTTCAAGACCATTTTGAAAAGGTAGGATGGTCACAAAGTCAAGGATATTTACGATGTTTAAAATTTGATGTTACGAATATTTCATGTGCTTATAGATTCAATTGTTTTTATTTTCATTTCAAGTGGTCATAAGGTCAATTGACGTTGTGGCCGTTGACCTTATGTCACTCCTCAAACCAAAGTATGTATGCTGATAAAAAACAACCAAAACTGAATAATTTATAAAAGTAAAATTCTACTTAGTAAATACACCGCCAAACAATTGCAAATGGATCAAACGCAGAGTAAATTGTAGATTCCTTTCGTCAAAACATAAAATGAAATCCCATATGAAATCACTGAGTAACCTTTCCTGATGAGAATATATGTATATATGCATCAGTTTCTTTAATGAAAACAGCAAATGGGTTGAACCCAAAATTGCTTTAGCAGTGAATATAAACGTAAATAAATCTTAGAGTATAAAAGGCATAAGGCAACAACAATAGCAAAAAAACACCGGTCGACAAAGCGATTTAGGAAGAATTCTGTCAGCTGCAATGCCATATAAATTTTGCACAAATACGTGCAAATGCGTTTTATATGTATTTGCTTATATGTGCTACTGCTTTCGATGTTTTCATTGCCTTAGGTGTATGTGCGTATGTGTAGTAATGCACATGCATAAAGTACGCTGTTAAGGTGGTGAATTTACATTAATCAATTTCAATTTCACTTTAGTTTTCATTATCATTTACATTCTCGCACGCTTTATTACGTTCAACACATTTCTTGTTTCTTTATGGTTGCAATTAATTTAAGAAAATCTTTTTGCGAATAACTATTGGAAAGCGAAAAGAGTTTATTGATAAACGATATTACACAAGCGAAATGAAAAGTAATTTTTCTTTGCTACTGCAAATATTTGTTGGTAATAAAGCTATATTTTTCACACGCCAGAGTGCACATGCAGTAAAAAGAAAAAGAATCAAATGAAATTTCGTAAATTCGATATAAATCAGAAAAAGCGTATGTACGTGATATGGGTGGTAGCAAAAGGTGCACATGCGTTTTAAATTTAGTGTTTTGTTATTATTATACCTTTTATGAACATGAAATGGTATATTAACTTTGGTCCGATGTTTGTAACGTTGAGAAATATAGAAGATAGACTCACCATTAAGTATACCGAATTGATCAGGGCGACGAACTGAGTTGATATAGCCATGTCCGTCTGTCCGTCTGTCCGTCCGTCTGTCTGTTTGAACGCAAATTAGTCCCTCAAATTTTGAGATATCTCAATGAAATTTGGCACAATGATGTATTTTTGTATTATATTAGACATTTGTCGTATCCGGTAGGATCGGACCACTATAGCATATATCTCCCATACAACCGAATATTCAGATAAGACGATTTTGGTCATTCCTGCCGCAATTTTCAAAGTATAAACGTGAAACTCGGTGGTATATATTTTAATATATCATAGAAGTTTTTGTGAAAAATCACTTTGATCGGAGCTACATATAGTATATATCCCATGCAACCGATCGTTCAGATAAGGGGGTTTTTTGCCATTTTTTTATATTTATCTTAAAATCGTTTAGGTATGTATATCTGTTCACTATATATTTCTTATCTTATACAGCGCATTATTTGGAGATTACGAATGGGATAAGATTACTGTTCAGCCCCATTCATGAAAGGTATCGGATCCGGTTGTTTTTGTTATATGTTTTACATATATGCGGCTTTTTTCCAATATATTTGCTTTTTTCGTACGTCAGAACTTTTCAGTGAGGCTCGCCTTCCAAATTGGTATACAATTGGCTTTATAGCATTTTGAAGTGGTCCTAAATTCTATGACTCTTGACCGTACGGCACCCCACCTTTTATCATTGTGTGGTATGTTTTAGGCGCGCTTAAATAAGATGGCTTCAGTGCAAAATATGTTAAGTTTTTTTATAAGTGCTGCCGGCGAGCATACCTTATTGTATGCCAAAAGATTTTTATCTGCTGTTTTTACAATCTAGGTGTGGTTATTCCGCATTTTTAAGTTGGTTGCTGAATAATGTCGACTGGCTATCAACCCGTGAAAAACGAAACTGGTTATTTTTACCAGGAGATATTAGGTGCCCGATTTAAGAACTCCCTCGAATAGAGCGGTACCGTTGGTACTTTCGTATAGGGTTAAATATTTGGGGATTGTTTTGGCCAATAAACTGGAGAGCCAATGTGGAAAATAGGGCCCCAACTATCCGTGGTGAATCCTGTTTCAATAACAGCCGAGGATCTGGCGACCCCAAACTCCTGATAGAAGGCATGTTTGTGAAACGTCTAGACCTTAGAAGAAATATGCGAACGAGGCAACAGAGAGTATAAAAGCAGCGCAAGCTGAGGAATGATCAGTTTGATTTAAACATTAGTTGTTAAGTACTACTTCCAAAGTAAATAAAGACCATTTTGCAATACTTAATATTGAAGTTATTTATTAGACAGTTCAGCGATTCGAACGTTAACAGAAAGTGCATAATTATCCGGAATTTCCCAAAATTCGTAACAGTATGTTAAATTCATATTTTTGACTTGGAAACACATTTATTCGCACATAAAGTATGCGTGCTGTATGAGTGACTAAATATGAGCAATTCATGAGCACTCAGGCGGAACACGTTCTTAATTTTAACCATACATAAAAATATACTTTTCTGAACTTTTCTTCACATATGAATTTGCATATTCGTCGATTTTTCTTTATCGGTTTAAAAAATGTATTCACTTTTATGAAATTTAATGTGTCCATGAAAATATGCTATTCGCGGACATGACTAATTGGTGAGAGATGGTGCAGCTTGAAACCATCAAAGTAAAGTGGGTAAAATGCATGTAAAGTGCAAAACCGGCGATTTTTTGAAATGTTTGTATAGTGAACCCCCAGGGGGGGTTCCAGGGGGTGTGCCACTGACATCGGTGGGTCGGGCCTCCAAAGTTAGTGGGGGTCGGTCATACATTTGGACTCGATTGGAGCACTCTAAATGGGTCAAAGTGGGATTTTTCAAAATTTACCCCTACCTGGAGACATCAGAATTCGTTTTAGAGGTATGGTTCCTTCGGCAAAGTTTCTTATTTTGATCCCTAGAATATGATTTTCACAGAGCAATGGGCGATTTTTTTGCCTCCCCACAAATCGACCCGCCTTAAGGCCTATGCATACAGAAGTAGCTCCAATGCTGGTATAGAGTATGCACGCTCCCTGAGTTAATTTATACTGGCTTGCATACACAGCTCCAAGTCGTGTCTGAAATACTACCGGATGGAGTGCCAAATATAGCTCTTAAATCAGCGATTAGGTCTAGAACATCGGTATTTGCGGATCTCTTCAACGCCTGTTTCAAAGAAGGCGTCGTCCCCCGCTCATGGAAACGTCAAAGACTGGTTCTTTTGCTGAAACCTGGTAGGATGCCCGACAGTCCATCTTCATACAGGCCACTTTGTATGTAGGATTCAATAGGAAAGATTCTCGAACGTATTATTAGTGAGCGTCTGCAACATACCCTGGAAAGCCCAGGTGTCTTGTCAAATAGTCAGTTTGGATTTCGAAAATCGAGATGCAATACAAACAGTTGTCAATATAGCCCGCGGAGCCATAACCGGAGGCCAAAGTAAAAGGAAGCTCTGTGCACTGATAACTCTGGATATTAGAAATGCTTTTCTAACACCGCGAACAGGATGCAGATAATGACAGCGCTACGCAACTTTGGCACACCTGCTTATCTACGAATAAATGGTAGCTATTTAAGCGACAGAGTACTCCTTTTTGATACGGATGAGGGACCTAGAAAGCACAACATCACGGGCGGTGTCCCTCAGGGATCTGTTCAGCTGCTCAATACTGGAATCCTATCTGAAATCATTTTGAGTTCTCATTCTCCAGTCCCGTTGAGGGACTTCGGGATTCGGCACTTCCTCGCCCCTCGATTTCAACGGAATACATGAGGAATTCCCGGCCCACAGTGGTCGGTTCCATAGGCTAAAAATAAAAAAATTTAAGTGAAAAGTTTGTCACCAAATATGTCGTTAGTATCTCTTATTAAAACAGCTTTTAAAAGGTATATTTGTTTTTGTTGTATTCGAACTGAGTGAGGTTATGGTATTAGATGGTTTTTGCAGTGTGAGCAAGTTAAAAATAAAGTAAACTTGCACTTTATTAATATACATTAAATATCATTGTTTTGAAATAAAATAAAAAGATGATACACAAATTTTAAGGACTACTTTATATAAATGGACCAAAAAACAGAAGGCAATTTTTCCTTTAATACAGACATAGTCTTGTTGAATTTTGACTGAAAAACTTTAACAATAGCTCTTGTAAAAGAATTGGGATTGAAAACTGTAAAGGTGGAGCGCAATCTTTCAATTTAAGGCAAACCATGTACTTAGGATTAACTAATTGATTATTTAAAATTTAAACACGCACTTATAATTTTAAATCCCAAATTCTTTTACAAGAGCTATTGTTAAAGTTTTTCAGTCAAAATTCAACAAGACTATGTCTGTATTAAAGGAAAAATTGCCTTTTTTTGTTCATTTATATATCGGTAGTCCTTAAAATTTTTTTATCATCTTTTTATTTAAAATTTTTTAGTACTGCCTACAAAAAGACAATTGCAACTTTGATTAGTAATTTAAGTATTTCCTAAGTGAAAATTCTTATCTTTATGTATTTGTTCAAAATAGCAAGATTTAAGAGAATTAGTGGAATTTTCGCTGACAACACTGGCGAAAACAACCGAATTCCACCTCGCATCATAACAAGATAATTCCACTTCGTTTGTCAGCTACTTAGTTTGCACAGCTGAAAATCGTGGTGAAATTCGCGTACGCCTGAAAGTCTAAAAGAATCGTGGTGAAAGTCGCGTACGCCTAAAAGTATGCAACGACATGCATTGAGTTGGGCCTTCAACGAGGTGGAATTCTACAACGCCTGCAACACTCAGGAGGCTAGCCATGAAGGTATGGCCTAATCTTCTAAATAGTTCGACTTGTGCGTTACGTAGCTCAAATTTTTTGATCACGCATTGCACTGTCACCGAGTTTTAAACTATATTTCAGGTTTCAAGTCTCTAGATATCCAGGAAGTTAGTTAAAAATCGATTGCAAGATTCCCAATTTAAAACTAGTTTTCTCAATATCTCTATATATGCGCCACCTAGCGGATTTTTTTTGATAAAATATTGCACTGTCACCGGGTTCTGACTTACGGCCCAAGTTTCTTGTCTCTAGCTCATCGGGAAGTTACTCGAAAATCGATCGAAAGATTCTCCCGTTTTTAAAGGATTTATCTTGACTAGCGCCCCAACTAGCGGAACTTTGTTTTCTATGAGTTTTATTGTCACCAGACCACTAACTAGGTGCCACGTTTCAAGTCTCTACGTAACCGGGAAGTTAGTTAAAAATGGATTGAAAGATTCCCAAATTAAAATTTGTTTTCTTACTATCTCTATCCGCGTGCCACCTAGCGAATTTTTTTTGATCAAATGTTGCATTGTCACCGGGTTCTGACCCACGGCCCAAGTTTCAAGTCTCTAGCTCACCGGCAAGTTACTCAAAATCGAACGCAAGATTCCCCTCGTTTTTCAGGGATTTGTAGTATCTAAATTGGCACGCAACCTAGCGGAACTTTGTTTTCTATAAATGGTATTGTC
>JARSSU010027401.1:0-22892 GCA_029619165.1 Eurosta solidaginis | reverse complement strand
TGTAATTCGTTCTAGCATTTTCATGATATATCGGATAAAATGATTATGGCAGTCCCCCCCCAAATGAAATAAAAATAATCTTCCGAAAGTAACCAAGATAGATGTCTGCATAGAATTATCGAAGCGAGGATTGGCAAATTCATAGACATCAGGTAGTCTCATGCGCCGGATTCTTTTCAGATAATTCCGAATATGCTAGAGTGGGTACATCGGGTTATTGATAATTATAGATGTCCAGATGGGCGAATATTTTGGGATGCAGGTAATGGCTTGCATTTAAATATATTAGGCTCTGTGGGTATTTAAATGGATTTTTTAATTGGATAACTCAGTATCCATTTGAATCCATATTTTTATACTTTTCTTTTGTCCATTGATTTTTGAGGAATAATATCTTAATTAACTCTTTTCTGTTATATTATATTTTGTATATTCAATTAGACTCCTATTTGAAGTTAATTCATTTAGCATGATTTGGGCTCGAGTTGCGGATTGTACACTTTATACGCAATTCATTTTTGTTTGTAAAGAAGTAATTTAGATATTAATTTACACACAAGGATATGATAGAAAATTACACCGACACTATAAATCGGGAGTGTTTAGCGTAAGTCGAAAGAACGATTTCCGATTAAGATTTTCGTCCTCGACTTCATTCATTTTTGATTTGTGGCCGGTCGGGTCAGATGAGTCTAGATTAGGCCCCCCCCCCGAAGATTGGCCATATAGGTAATACAATATTATTGCGTCTGACAGCGAAAGACGGAATTCTTTTGCAACAGTAAGACTAAACTAACATTACCTCTGCCGCCCGCCATACTATTTGCCAGATAATATTAATTTAGTTATTTTTCTGGTATGTTTAACCCCCGTCTGACCCCGCCTGTCACTTCCCTGCACCGGGATAATCTGTCCGCACTAGGATTTACTGGCACTGTTCGGGTCGGGTAAGCCACGTGGATGGATAAATAATGTCAATTTTCTTAATATACTTGTTTTCAGTCCAACTATTCTAAATTTCTATCCCATGTTAATCTAGATTTTCGCTTTTCCTTCCTTCAATTATTATATATGTCCGTTGTCCAGTTGTGTTGATTTATGTTATAATTCAGGCAAATTATTAAAGTTATGGCATATTTTAGAATAGTAAAGGGGTGAGGTTAGGGTAGGATAGAAGAGAGATAAAGTGCGATTATAGCATTTAGGCAGATGAGATTGGACGTATTAGAACATAAAGGTTTTAATTGGAGAAGGATGGGTGAGTAGACAAAAGGAATGAATTGATGTGGAGTGCGTCTTTTTGCAGGAATTGACGAGTGTTTGTAAAGGCGACAGAATAATGAGATGGGATTTTTAATTATGATTATTGTGATTAAGAACGATATATTTTATTTGGAGCACATTTTGTTTTCCTATTTATATATATTGGGCACTCAATTTTATTAAACTAATTTTTGTTTAGTCAGGCATTTGGTATTTTTTTTTTTATTCATCTCTATAAATAAAAATTATGTTATTATTTTAATTTTAATTGATTATGTTTTAATTTATTTTTTATATTTAAGTATTTATTATCGTTGTCTTTATTTTTTTAATGCTAGTTAGTGAAATGGAAATATTATAAAACTTTGTGTCAGACCACATACAGAAAAGGATTGCATAATAGGAGTCAGTTTTTGATGTAAGTTTATAGTTTATTTCTAGTTGGGTGTATTTGTTTATTTTTTTGGTTTATGATGTTTTGGGTTTTGAGGTTTTTATTTATTTTGTATTGGTTTTTGATTGATTTGATTTTTTTTATTTTTATTAGTGTTTTAAGTTTTTATGTTTAATTGTTATTATTGTCCAAAAGATTTACTGTGTATACAAAAGATAATAAAATATTGGTTGGTTTGTTTATTAATTTTTTTTTTTTTTTTATTGTAATTTTTTTTTTTTTATTTTTTTTTTTTTTTTTTTTTTATATATGAATACAAATTTTATTCGTAAACGTTTTTTTGTTTTTTTTTTAGGTGTATGTAATGATAAAAAAACATCAAAAGAAACAAAAAAAAAAAAAGTGAATTATTATTTTTTTAAATTTTTTGGGTGGTAAATTGGGCCCCCCCTCCCCCCCCACCTCCCCTGCTCCCTTTTCTTCACCAGAATTTTTTTTTTGTTTGTCCCCATGGTTTTTTTATTATAGTTCTTTGTGTTGTTTTTTTTATGTGAATTTTTTTTTTTTTATTTTTTCTTTTATTTTAATTTTTTTTTCTTTATTTTTAATATATTTTATATGTGGAGATTCAGTTTAAAATTTTTTTTTAATGGGAACGTCGCAAGGCTTGCGGAACCCTAATACCTCCCGACCCCTCTCCAAACAATAATAAATTTTAATTTTTATTGGGGCCAATATAGTTCCACAAAACGAATTCGTTTTTTTTTAAACAAACCCGTTAAGGTTTTTTTTTATTACATAATTCAACCCTGGACTCTCTTTTTTTCCCTTCTCTCCCCTTCCCCCCTCTCCCCCCCCCCCCCCTTTTCCTTCCTTTTTTTCTTCCCCCCCCCCCTTCCCTCTCTCCCTTCTTCCCCCCCCCCCCCACCTCCCCTTTCTTCTTTCCCCTTTCCTTTTTTTTTCCTCCCTTCTCCTTTCCCCCCCTTCCCCCCCCCATCCCCTTTCTTCCCCCCCCCTCTTCCCCCTCCCCCTTTTTTTCCCTTTTCCTTCCTCCCTTTTCCTTTCTACCATACGCACCCCTTCATCGTTTTTCGCATCACTTATTCTTCTCGGACGGGGCGGGGGTCTATTAAGCCTTCGCGGTGGTTTTACATCAGCTTTGTTGGGGGGTCTAGTGAGGGGTTCTCTTTGGGGGGAGGGTGGGTGCGCGCAGGGTGGTTACGCGGTTTCTTTAGCTCTTTAAAAAGTAAGATGGTCCCACGGACTCCGGCGCGGGGGAGGGCAGGAGGGTATGAGTTTCTTCTCCTTCTTTCTCTATTTCTTGGGTTCTTGTGCGCGCGCGGGGGGTTTTGCGGGCGGGCGGTCTCCTGTGGTGGAGGGCTGCGGGCGTCATACAGGTGCTCTGGCGCCGGGTCAGGGGGGGTTTTCTATAGGGGGTCTTTCGGCGCTGGGGTTCTAGCTGGATCGTCCTCACAACAGGTCCAGTCACAGCACAACTCCCTTAAGCACCATTAAAAGTTTCGTTTTTGGGTCTATTTTTTCTAACCCTAAAACATCTCTCAATCCCAGCTCTTCATCAAGCACATAGTTTAAAGCAAAGCACATCTATCTCAATCAAGCATCCACAAAAAGCAAGCACAGGCACATTTTTACTTTTATTTTATTTTGTACAAAAGTTGTTCCAACGGACACCCTACTCGTTAAACTTCGATTATATTTTTTTTTTTTAATATGTTTTCTTATAAGCGAAGAGTTTTTATTGGCGTTCAGATGAAATGACGTGGAAAGCTAAATTCATAACAAAACCGCCCCAAAGCAAGCAAAAACTTTTGAGGAAGGGGAATAGGTTTTGAGGGAGGAAAGGGGGGGACACCAACAAAAAAAAAAAACCGTTTTATAATTTTTTTTAATAGAAGTAAAAAAAACTAATAGTAAAAAAACAAGTAAAAAAAAAATAATATAATAAAAACAAAGAACGTAAAAAAATTAAAAAGAACGTGAAAAAAAACAAAATAAAAAAAACAAACAGTAAAACAAAAAAAAAAACAGTATTCTAAAACAAAATAAAAAAAAGGTAAAAAAAAAATAAAAAAAAATCAAAAAAAAATAATTTGTGGCGAACAGGGGTGACAGGCGGCGTTTCGTTTAATCTGGATTATAATTATTATATATTTAAATAAAAATCTTCTTCTTTGATATGGATATTTCCAGAAACAGTTTGTGGTCACGAACAAAAAGAAAGAAAAAGTTTTTGGTCGGTACGAACACCTAGACAAAGAAAAGGAATACAATGATACACTACTATACCTCGTCATCTCGACCTCCTCCGACACTAAATATGTATTTCCATGCTGTTCGCTGCTGTATGTATAGGCATGTACAAATGTATATATTGAGAAGCTTTTTTAATATAATTAGAAGTGAATTCGCAAGTTTTCGCAGAGAAACCTTAATTTAATTTGTCAGCTATTTAGCGCCATATTAAATAAAGACCATGGCTACTCTTCTTTAGGATTTGTTCGAACGCAATGCCTTAAAAGAAAGCTTTTTGCTTTGTTATAAAAATGTATAATAACAATGGACGTTATGTCGTTCCGGGAAACATATTTCTTTCTCTAACATTGTAGTGGAACAACGTCTAATTTAATGTGAAACAGTGCTTTTACGTAGCTTGTCAATTGTCAACATTTCCTTGTATTCGGCTTAATGCTGTTGCAATGTTGACAATAATTTGCTACCTAGTAGAAATGTTACGACGTTTACAGATACCCTCCCATCTTGGCACGTAGACGGTACCTACACACTTAGGTCCTTATGCAATGCACTTTTAGTAAATATGTATGTACACTGTACAATGTACAGTGTACATACAAGCGTTATTGTAGATTTTTTTTATTTGATTACAGCAAATATAATGAATGAAGCAAACAAAAATTGCATGCAACACGCTATCAGCCAAATAGTTAATTTACTTGCCCCAAAATGTTATATAAGCATGACTTTTGGGGATTTCATATTTTGGCTCATGTGAAAGGTATGAAAAAGTATGCATGAACATTACTGAAGACGTTAGGCGTTGAAACACCAACTGATAACTGATGATTCGACCGAACACAATCGATTTTTTTCTAAAATCCATCACCTTTATTGTCTTTGTCATCACGCGCCAACCGTCAACATAATCTATAACAAATCTGGAAACAAGTCGTAGCACACGATCACGCATGATATAAATACTACACCCATGGAAATGACGCTGGTAAAAAAGTAAATCGAGTTTGTTATTTTTGAATTAACAGACATTTGGTAAAATTGATCGCATTAGGGTTAACTTAACCGATCTTTTTGTCAAGAGAACAAATTTGTTTAGTCAATCCAACAGAAGATAAGCTATTGTGGTCAACTTAGCACTACTTTGTAAAAATTACACATTCTTAATAAATCTCACTGAATTTTCTGTTAAAAGAGCTGATTTCATTGGTCATTTCAACAGCGAGCAACTATCAATATTGAGCAAATAAATCAGCGATTTTAAAGAGAAACTTACGTACACGGCGCTTACTACTTTTTTTTTATTACCATGATGCCATAGAAATGACGATCATATCAACAGTCTTCACTGTAATTCAAACGAAAATCTGTATTACTAACTATTTCCATTGATAATCATAGGGTCATATTAATAATTGTTAAGTAACGGTTCAAGTCAAAAGCAACAGCTTTTGTGCGAAGTTTATTCAAGCACTAGACACTTCTTCCACCGAAAAAAGGTTGAAAGCAGTACAACGATTGGCGATGGATGGATTGATCGGGGCCCTTCGTAAAGCATCTATACTTGCACTTGCAGGGCGGCAAATACGCTACGTGATGCGGGATATAAGCCTCTGCATTAAGGGCATCCCAGCATTTGACCGAGTTGAACTTTATCCCTTGCAGGACAGACTACTGAGCGTAGGATTCCGCTACCGTTGCCACATTCACCACTTATATTCCCTCAAGGAATGAATTGGCGGCCGCCGTGGTGTGATGGTAGCGTGCTCCGCCTACCGCACCCAAGATAATGGGTTCACGCCCCGGGAAAAGCAACATCAAAAATTTTAGAAACAAGTTTTTTCAATTAGAAGAAAATTTTTCTAAACGGGGTCCCCCCTCGGCAGAGTTTGGCTAGTCCTCCGAGTGTAATTCTGCCATGAAAAGCTCTCAGTGAAAACTCATCTGCCTTGCAGATGCCGTTCGGAGTTGGCATAAAAAAAGTAGGAGGTTATCGCGCCTTTCATTTATTTTTTTTAATGAATGGAGTTGGAAATAAGTTTGAGACGGAAAGCTGAGGGCCTTGCCTTACCCAATTGCATGGAGATGTAGACTTTGAGGCCATCGGGTTAACATAATTTTCTGAAAAAAAAACGGGATGGGATTGCATCTTGGCTTGCTCCCTTCAATTATATGATCTACGCCTCAGAAAAGAGAAATTTCTGTGACAGAAACCAATAACACTTAAGCAGATTTGGGAGCCTTCACGGGAGTGATTTGAAAATGAAATTTTTGCATGCAGTCAGGGCATGCACTGTTTTTTTATTTTTATTTTTAAAAAAATTTAAAAATTTAAAAAAATAAATAAATATACTCCAAACCCACCCAACCGATACGAGGGGCGCATCCGCATGACGCACGGCTTTTGTTTTTGCCGAGTTGTTGAGCGTTGAGATCTAAAACTGCTCAGCTACAGAATAAAAATCATCAGCTGAGTATTATACATTACAGGTGGAAATAATACATATACTACATTGTTAAATAAGTGAACATGTTATATAGATTTTTTTTTGTTTGTTGGTTTTTGTAACGAGTTAAGATAGGATAGGACAGTTTTTTTTGCTACAAAGTGAATCCGTTATATCAAATGAATTAGAATGAGTGTTAAAATCATGACACAAACACCGAAAATCTTCATTTAATTTGAAATTAGTTCTACACTGCCTCAAAAGAAGAGGTTTGTAATGTCTTGACGCTCGTGATGGGACATTGAAGTTTACTTCGTTCATAAGAAAGGGACTAGAAATCAGTCCATTCAGTAGTTTAGCCATGAATAATACGCCTAGCATTTCTCTACGACTTGCGAGAGTTGGAAGATTGATTGGACCGTAAATTCTGAATTTTTAAGAAACACCCATCAAAAGCATTATTGTATTAAAGATTGGTTAACTGAGGATACAATGCTGGTAATAAGTTAGTTTCATTCTAACTCGACTTGACTTTGGAAAGTCATAAGGAGTTTTCCGTAGTTACGGGTGAAACAATTATAAGCAACATTTCAACTGTGTTAAAGGTCTTGACAGACTTAATATTCAATTCTTATATTTTAGTTAAATTTGCTCTTAAGTTATGATAGAGTCAATAAAAATCGATCGTAAAATTCCACATGTTCTGTATGCATTTTCCAAGGATCACTAATATCTTGATCTCTGGCCCATTTAGTGAAATTGTTTTTCTTAATAGAATTCCAAGGAATGTTCAAAGTTTCAAAGTTTAAATATCTCCACCCGTGTGCCGCCTAGTGTAAATTAGTATTCCTTTTGTTTAGTTGCCACGGTGCTTGGATTTAAGTGTAAGGTCTCAAATTTCTAACTCAGTGGGAAAAAAAGGAATCGCAAGGTTCCACTTGATTGGATGATTTCCTAAAGATATCTAAATATATTGATCCTAAGTACATATGTATTTTAGTTCAATAGAACTTTAAGCTATGTTCAAAGTCTTAAAGTTCGAACACAAAATTTCCACGGTAGAACAATTTTTTAAAATAACACGGTTTTTTTTGCCACCTAGTGGCAGTTTTTTCCCGCATTTCGCATTTTCATCGGGTTCTAAAGTACATACGTTTCAAGTTTCAGGACTCTAGCCCCATCGGAAAATACTCAAAAATACAATGCAATATTCCCAATTTTGTACTGAAATTTGCGGACAAACATCAAACGGATCTGTTATTAAAAAAGTAAAAATAATTCACTTCTCTTGGAATCTCTCATACATTTTTTAAAAGGAATTCCTTTGCTGGACAGTCTAATGTAATTCACACCCCATAACTTGCTAGAAGAAAATTTAATATTTTTGCTTTGAAACAAAATAAATCTCCGGTTGCTGATATTGGATTAATGTTGATATACATATGTATCAGGGGAATTTTTTGTGGAGAATTTCACTCGGCTTGAATCATACATCAAAGCTGAGTTGTGATAAAAGTAAAACAAGTTTTTTTTTAATTAAAATTTGTTTATTTGTGCATCTGCATGTGAATGCACTTGCCATAAATGCAAAAATCATTACAAAACAAGTAAGGAAGGCTAAGTTCGGGTGTAACCGAACATTACATACTCAGTTGAGAGCTGTGGAGACAAAGTAAGGGAAAATCACCATGTTGTAAAAAGAACCTAGGGTAACCCTGGAATGTGTTTGTATGACATGTGTATCAAATGGAAGGTATTAAAGAGTATTTTAGAAGGAAGTGGGTTATAGTTCTATAGGTGGACGCCTCTTCGAGATATCGCCATAAATGTGGACCACGGGTGACTATAGAATGTGTTTGTACGATAAGGGATCAAATTAAAGGTATTAATGAGGGTAAAAGGGAATGGCCCTTAGTTGTATATGTGAAGGCGTTTTCTAGATATCGACCAAAATGTGTACCAGGGTGACCCACAACATCATCTGTCGGGAACCGCGAATTTATTTATAATGTAATACCGCGAACGGTATTCCTGCCATGATTCCTGCAGAAATTTTTCATTTTCTTCTACTTAATATGGTAGGTGTCACACCCATTTTGCAAAGTTTTTTCCAAAGTTATATCTTGCGTCAAAAAACCAATCCAATCACCATGTTTCATAAAATTTTTCATATCTGGTATAGAATTATGGAATTTTTTCATTGTTCGCAATTTTCGGTATCGAAAAAATGGTCGTGGTCATAGTCGAATTTCGCCCATTTTCAATACCAAGATAAAGCGAGTTCAGATAAGTACGTGAACTACACTTAGTAAAGATATATCGATTTTTGTTTAAGTTATCGTGTTAACGGCCAAGAGGAAGGACAGACGGTCGACTGTGTATAAAAACTGGGTGTGGCTTCAACCGATTTCGGACATTTTCACAGAAAACTGTTACCGGCATAGAAGCTATGCCCTTACCAAATTGGATTGGTAAATTTTTGTTCCGACTTATGGCATTAAAAGCATTCTAGACAAATTAAATGAAAAAGGGCGGAGCCACGCCCATTTTGAAAATTTCTTTTATTTTTGTATTTTTGCACCATATCATTACTGGAGTTGAATGTTGACATAAGTTACTTATATACTGTAAAGATATTAAATTTTTTGTTAAAATTTGACTTTTAAAAATTTTTTCTTTAAAGTGGTCGTGTTCGTCATCCGATTTTGCTAGCACACATATAGTAATAGCGGTATAGTTCCTGCCAAATTTCATCATGATATCTTCAACGACTGCCAAATTACAGCTTGCAAAACTTTTAAAATACCTTCTTTTAAAAGTGGACGGTGCCACGCCCATTGTCAAAAATTTTACTAATTTTCTATTCTGCCTCATAAGGTCAACCCAGTTCCATCGCTTTATCCGACTTTGGTAATGAATTATCGACGGTTTTTTTTCGAAATTTTCGATATCGAAAAAGTGGGACGTGGTCATAGTTCGATGTCCTTCATTTTAAATAGCGATCTGAGATGAGTGCCCAGGAACATACATACAAAATTTAATTAAGATACCTCAAAATTTACTCAAGTTATCGGGTTTACGGACGGACATAGATAAATGAATTTCTTTTTTCGCTCAGATGATTTTGATATATAGAAGTCTATATCTATCTCGATAAGTTTATGCCGTTACGGATTACCGTTATGCGAACAAAATTAATATACACTGCGAGCTCTGCTCTTACTTACTTACTTAATTGGCGCTTAACCGTCTAAACGGCTACTCTGCTCAGCTGAGTATAAAAAGAGGAATGTAAAGGAAATAACAGGGAAACGCCGTTATCAACAACTAAGCAAAATAAACTTTTAATTTATTAATTATTTTGAGAAAAAATAAACAACATACAAATATTTTTCATTATTACCGTAAAGCGCTTTTTTTCACGGGCGTGTGGTTAAACCGCACAATGACGACTTGACTCCGATAATCAGAATGCTTCCCATTTAATGTTTTTTGGCGTTTCGCATGAGTAAACCATTTTAACAATTTTATGGATTTCGTATCATCTTCGTTTAACATTCAATAGCTATATCGCACAATTCTGTTATCAGTGATTTGAACTCACCACCAGCAGATATACAAATTTGATTAAATACAAAAATAAAATATAACAAAATTTACAAATGCATGATTAAGTTGCAATAAAATAAAAAATGAAATGCAAACAAAGTGTAAAATTATCAAAAAGTTGGTGTTTAGACCTAGCTCACATATAGCCAGGATATTTTCATTTTCTTACTCAACTCCTATACCGTAATTAAGTAAATAGTCGAACTCAACTCCTAATCCGTAGTTAAGTAAATAGATTTCTCATATAAGTTCTTCTCTTCGATAATTATAAACAAATTTTGGAGATTCCGATTTTTTTTTCTACACCAAGAACCAACTCTAGCGAGTCAGCTCGTTGTGGAGGCAAAGAGGATAAATACAATAAGAGCCGTCACTCGTTATTTTGTGGCGAGTATCTCGCTGGAAATTGAAAAAATTGATGCCGAATGTTTTCTGAGGGACATTTTTAATTGTCTCGCATTTATCCATGTCGTGTAGGCCCCTTGTGCAACTGTGATTTTTGGAAAGAGAATTAGATAAATTAATTAAATACAGTCGAAAAATAAACACAAATACCCCACGAAAATGTATAGAAGACATTTATAAACATCTCGCCCAAAAAAAAAGTAGCGACTACCTCTCAGTATACATCGAGTAAATGCCAAAAAAATAACGAGTGACGGCCCTTATTGTATTTATCCTCTTTGGTGGATGCACGAAACAAAAGAGAAACGTAGAAAATTTTGTTGCAAGCAAAGCATAAGAAGAAGAATTTGACAATTGCTTTGGCTAAGGGTGCTGGAACACTTTGCAATTGAAATAATTTTTCCCGCTCGTTGGTAACTTTCTAACATTTTTCGCAATTAAAAACTACAATATAACAAATGAATACGACACAAAATATGTTAGCAAGTATTTTTGTTGCATAGGAAGAATGTTTATAACAGTGCTTCGCGAAATTTTGTATGCGAATGGGTGAGGCTAAATTCCAATTCAATTGCCAAGTCTGAAGTTCCTTCATATTTATAAACGCAACCACTTGGTTGATTTTGGCCATGTTACTGGAATGCATAAGATTGTGTTAAACGCACCTATATTAAAAATTTCATTGTGCCGTGCCTTCAGTTAGCATGGGACAAACGAATTTCGATAACTTATAAATAGCCATTATCCAGTAAGTTTTCTAGCTCCGTATCACGCTCAATTCTCACGAGTTCCATTTTTGAAAATGTTGGTTTGTTAAAGGCAGTGTTGCCAAACTAAATATAAGAAATTAACAAATTATCTGTGTCACAATTGACCCAGACTTTTATTTGGCTCAAATCGTAGTTGTTGCATTTACATTCACAATTATTTATCTGGCTCAGGAATTTGCGTAATAAGTGACCAATTGAAAATCTTGAAAACCGCCCTTAGATGTTTTAGGCGGTTAGGGCCCAATATTAAAAAATAAATAAAATATTTAAGCCTTATTAGTTTAGTTTTTGAATGCACGTTGCAATGAAACATATGACAAGTAAATGTGTAAACGATATATATATTCAATGGCGAACTGATAACATTTCATTGAACTTTTGTGTTACTATGCATGCAGTTAATACAATTAATATAAAGAAATTGTATTTCGCAATTAAAAATAGTAAACATTTGAAATTTGCTACTGATTAAATAAAGCGCGTCAGTAGTATTATGTCACGTATGCCACATTGTACGTACATACATACACCGCTAGAAAATTGAGCTTCAAGTGTGATTTTTTCGCATAGGGAAAGATGTCGCAGTTGGAGTTTACTGTGACATCTAATAAAAAATTGCCGCATATGTACATTATGGATCTGTGATGATTACGGATCTTTGATAACGATTACTGCAAAGCGTAATTGCGAATTGTGATCCTGATGGTATTGCTCTTCAATCACTGTTCAGTCACAGTCACGAATAAAAATCTCTGCAACTTTGGAGTCACATTCACGCTTTACTTTTTTCTTAACATAAGCTTGAAACTAGCCGTTTTTTTACACGTAAACGTCTATACGCTTAAATTTTATATGAACTGCTAAGCGTCAAACTTTAAATACACCTCTGAAATTGCTGCGCATAAAATTTGTCCTACTAAATTTCAATACTTATTATCCTCAGATGTAACTGAAATATGTGTCTTCGTTTCACACTCTACACTAATTCTATGTATTCTATGTGTGTCCACAATTCATCGCAACTGATTCAGCTATATGTTATACCCTATGGCCATCAGAGGGTTGTGTCTCCGCTTTTCGGTACACCCTGTGCTGTAGCTGTAGTTATTTAACCACTGCCGCTAGATGGGTCTCCTAAGCATTATCTAAGCGAGGATAGGCGTTTTTTACGCGCAAACGTAAACGTATACGCGTGTATAAAAAAGACGGCTACTAGTGAAAAGCTAGGGGTGTTGAAGTACTCGTGAAATGGTGGTTCAAAGAAGCTGGGAACCTTTATGTTACCCGTTTTACAACATTAGTTAGGCCAATACAAAACTACCTTTAGCCTAAAGTATACATTTCAGTATTTGTTTATTTACTGTACCCAATTTTAGTCGTCTCTAACTAAAGACATGCCTCGCCGTGGAAATATTCTAATCGCTTTAATCAGCCATTTCTATATTAATGTCTTAACTTCTAGTTGGATCGATTTCAGGCCAATTTCTTTAAAACGAGGTAAACTTTAATGCCCCATTTCTTGCTTGAGTTTCTAGAAAAATATTCTTAAGTATTTAAATGTGAGTTTTCCTCTCAGTTGAGTCTGGTGGGTACTTTCATTAAGTAAGATCAACACAAGGAAAGAATTCAGTTGATGATAGACCTATCTTAGAACTTTTATTAAAAGCGCCCTATCTTAATAAAGATTCATCATTTTTAGCAGCTGAGATTGGGAGGTTATGTAACAAATTTTGAGCTAGATCGGTCTTCAACCCAACTCTGAGGACGTTCTTTAATCAAATTTTAATATAGAACGTTTTTGAATGACAGATGAAATACGGTGATCTTCCACTTAGCTGTGGATATAATACACATCCACAACAACATTTATACTAAAATTTTTTTACCGTGTACATCACATAAATGAATGTAGAACAGTATGATCGCACTATTTGATAACCACCTAGCAGCCACTAGTGACACATATAATTTTATATTGCTTTTTAAGTGTCAGCAAGTAAAAGCGTGAACTCTTTGATTAATTGCGTTTTCTTTTCTGGAGAAATGTTTACCCTCATATTGCACTCTTCGGTTCCAACTTTTTACCTAAGTCACTTGGCGCTTTGTTAAACGGCTAAATTGACAGGTAAAAGTGGCCCTTTTTTATTCGGTACAAAATATTTTGTGAAAGGAACACATTAATTTATAGGACTGAGAAGAACCAACAGGGTGACATTATTTTCAGAAAAGAAAACGCCATAATTATGAAGTATTTTTAGACAAAACAGAGATTAGTAGAAGCTTACAACCGCTTCGAAAATTACGTCCATTGTGAATGAAACTAAGTGTGATATCTTCTGCATTGACGTCAAAATTCCAAAGTGATTGGATCACCTGATTTGTAATTGACTATCGCTGTCTCATTCTGTATCTCTTTCTAACACCCGCTGAAGATAGCCGGCCTATGCGCCGCCATATTGAACACCCTGTCAAAACGCTAAAAAGTAGCCATATTGAACATCCTGTCAGGCAGTTGACAGATAAGATATCACACTTAGTTTCATTCACAATGATTACGTCAGTCATAGAATGACTTTTGATGACATTAGCCGTGTTTTTTTTTACACGTAAACGTCTATACGCTTAAGCTTTATATGGACTGCTAAGCGTCAAACTTTAAATACACCTCTGAAATTGCTGCGCATAAAATGTGTACTACTAAATTTCAATACGCATTATAATCAGATGTAACTGAAATATGTGTATATGTTTCACCCTCTACACTAATTCTATGTATTCTATGTGTGTCCACAATTCATCGCAACTGATTCAGCTATATGTTATACCCTAAAGCCATCAGAGGGTTGTGCCTCCGCTTTTCAGTACACCCTGTGGCTGTAGCTAGTTATTTAACCACTGCCGCTAGATGGGTCTCCTAAGCATTATCTAAACGAGGATAGACGTTTTTTTACGCGCAAACGTAAACGTAAACGCGTGTATAAAAAAACTCGGCTATTGTTTACTCCGAACCATGATACAAAAAATTGAGGTAGTTCCATTCAGTGTGACGTTAGTCATTTGAATTTTGCGGGGACAATGACAATTTCACCAAAAACAAGCTACAAGATTGAAAAATGTTACGAATATTTCTAATTTTGATGGATTTCATATTAACGGATGCGACCAAATTACTTTATCCGTCTTTTTGGAGAAATATCAATTCCCACTATAAGACACAACTTTAGCATTTGAGCCACACTTTAGATTTTATTAGAACAATTTAGATTACCACAATTAAGGGATGTGGCCAACCTTTTCAACTGCGAGGTGATCAGGGTCAGGGGATCAGAATATACCCGCGGTAGGTATGCCTGTCTTAAGAGGCGACTAAAATACCAGATTCAAGGGGCTGTGTAGCGCAACCCTTCAGGTTACCAGCGCAATATATAGCTTCTCCAAACCCAATTGTCAACCTCACCTATCCGCGGCGAATCCTGTTTCACTAACAGACGAGGCTCTGGCGACCCCAAGCTCCTCATGGAACTTGGTGGTGGGGAGGGAGGGAATGGCCTGAAGGTTTAATGTGGCCACATAAATCGTTCCCGAGATGGTCGGGCTAGCACCTTAATGGTGCTATGGTACCGGAGCGTACCGGATCTGTATCCGGCAAAGGGCCATCACATCGATAACACTCCCCAAAGCCTTCGGGGAGCAACCTTATCGCTACAACAACAACAACAACAACCAAATTACTTTCAGTTATTTTAAAGAAAAAAGAAACAAGTAAGGAAGGCTAAGTTCGGGTGTAACCGAACATTACATACTCAGTTGAGAGCTATGGAGACAAAATAAAGAAAATCACCATGTAGGAAAATGAACCTAGGGTAACACTGGAATGTGGTTGTATGACATGTGTATCAAATGGAAGGTATTAAAGAGTATTTTAAGAGAGAGTAGGCCATAGTTCTATGGATGGACGCCATTTAGGGATATCGCCATAAAGGTGGACCAGGGCTGACTCTAGAATTTGTTTGTACGATATGGGTATCAAATGAAAGGTGTTACTGAGCATTTTAAGAGGGAGTGGGCCTTAGGTCTATCGGTGGACGCCTTTTCGAGATATCGCCATTAAGGTGGACCAGGGGTGACTCTAGAATGTGTTTGTACGATATGGGTATCAAATGAAAGGTGGTAATGAGTATTTTAAAAGGGAATGGGCTTTAGTTCTATAAGTGAACGCCTTTTCGAGAAATCGCCATAAAGGTGGACCAGGGGTGACTCTAGAATATGTTTGTACGATATGGGTATCAAATAAAAGCTGTTAATGAGTATTTTGAAAAGGCGTGATCCTTAGTTCCATAGGTGGACGCCGTTTCGAGATATCGCCATAAAGGTGGACCAGGGGTGTCTCTAGAATGTGTTTGTACGATATGGGAATCAAATGAAAGGTGTTACTGAGCATTTTAAGAGGGAGTGGGCATTAGGTCTATAGGTGGACGCCTTTTCGAGATATCGCCATTAGGGTGGGCCAGCGGTGACTCTAGAATGTTTGTACGATATGGGTATCAAACGAAAAGTGTTACTGAGCATTTTAAGAGGGAGTGAGCATTAGGTCTATAGGTGGACGCCTTTTCGAAATGTCGCCATTAGGGTGGGCCAGGGGTGACTCTAGAATGTGTTTGTATGATATGGGTATCAAATGAAAGATGGTAATGAGTATTTTAAAAGGGAGTAATCCTTAGTTCTATAGGTGGACGCCTTTTCGAGATATCGCCATAATCAAACGAAAGGTGTTACTGAGCATTTTAAGAGAGAGTGGGCATGAGGTCTATAGGTGGACGCCTTTTCGAGATATCGTCATTAGGGTGAGCCAGGGGTGACTCTAGAATGTGTTTGTACGATATAGGTATCAAATGAAAGGTGGTAATGAGTATTTTAAAAGGGAGTAATCCTTAGTTCTATAGGTGGACGCCTTTTCGAGATATCGCCATAAAGGTGGACCAAGGGTGACTCTAGAATGTTTGTACGATATGGGTATCAAACGAAAGGTGTTACTGAGCATTTTAAGAGGGAGTGGGTATTAGGTCTATAGGTGGACGCCTTTTCGATATATCGCCATTGGGGTGGGCCAGGGTGACTCTAGAATGTGTTTGTACGATATGGGTATCAAATGAAAGGTGGCAATGATTATTTTAAAAGGGAGTAATCCTTAGTTCTATAGGTGGACGCCTTTTCGAGATATCGCCATAAAGGTGGACCAAGGGTGACTCTAGAATGTTTGTACGATATGGGTATCAAACGAAAGGTGTTACTGAGCATTTTAAGAGGGAGTGGGCATTAGGTCTATAGGTGGACGCCTTTTCGAGATATCGCCATTAGGGTGGGCCAGGGGTGACTCTAGAATGTTTGTACGATATGGGTATCAAACGAAAGGTGTTACTGAGCATTTTAAGAGGGAGTGGGCATTAGGTCTATAGGTGGACGCCTTTTCGAGATATCGCCATTAGGGTGAGCCAGGGGTGACTCTAGAACGTTTGTACGATATGGGTATCAAACGAAAGGTGTTACTGAGCATTTTAAGAGGGAGTGGCCATTAGGTCTATAGGTGGACGCCTTTTCGAGATATCGCCATTAGGGTGGGCCAGGGGTGACTAGAATGTTTGTACGATATGGGTATCAAACGAAAGGTGTCACTGAGCATTTTAAGAGGGAGTGGGCATTAGGTCTATAGGTGGACGCCTTTTCGAGATATCGCCATTAGGGTGGGCCAGGGGTGACTCTAGAATGTGTTTGTTCCATATGGATATCAAATTAAAGGTATTAATGAGGGTTTTAAAAGCGAGTGGCCCTTAGATGTACATATGTATATGTGAAGGCGTTCTCGCGATATCGACCAAAATGTGGACAAGGTGATCCAGAAAATCATCTGTCGGGTACTGCTAATTTATTTATATATGCAATACCACTAACAGTATTCCTGCCAAGATTCCAAGGGCTGTTGAACTTTTTCATTTTCTTCTACTTAATATGGTAGGTGTCACACCCATTTTACAAAGTTTTTTCCAAAGTTATATTTTGCGTCAATAAACCAATCCAGTTACCATGTTTCACCCCTTTTTTCGTATTTAGTATAGAATTATGGCATTTTTTTAATTTTTCGTAATTTTCGATATCGATAAAGTGGGCGTGGTTATGATCGGATTTCAGCCATTTTTTATACCAAGATAAAGTGAGTTCAGATAAGTACGTGGGCTAAGTTTAGTAAAGATATATCGGTTTTTGTTCAAGTTATTGTGTTAACGGCCGAGCGGAAGGACAGACGGTGGACTGTGTATAAAAACTGGGCCTGGCTTCCACCGATTTCGCCCATTGTCACAGAGAACAGTAACCGTCATAGAATCTATGCCCCTACCAAATTTGAGAAGGATTGGTGAATTTTTGTTCGACTTATGGCATTAAAAGTATTCTAGACAAACTAAATGAAAATGGGCGGAGCCACGCCCATTTTGAAATTTTCTTTTATTTTTGTATTTTGTTGCATCATATCATTACTGGAGTTGAATTTTGACTTAATTTACTTATATACAGTAAAGATATAAATTTTTTGTTAAAATTTGAATTTAAAAAAAAATTTTTTTTAAAAAGTGGGCGTGTTCTTAATCCAATTTTGCTAATTTCTATTTAGCACATATATAGTAATAGTAGTAACGTTCCTGCCAAATTTCATCATGATATCTTCAACGACTGCCAAATTACAGCTTGCAAAACTTTTAAATTACCTTCTTGTAAAAGTGGGCGGTGCCACGCCCATTGTCCAAGATCTTACTAATTTTCTATTCTGCGTCATAACGTCAACCCATCTACCAAGTTTCATCGCTTTAACCGCCTTTGGCAATGAATTATCGCATTTTTTTCGGTTTTTCGAAATTTTCGATATCGAAAAAGTGGGCGTGGTTATAGTTCGATATCGTTCATTTTAAATAGCGATCTGAGATGAGTGCCCAGGAATCTACATACCAAATTTCATCAAGATACCTCAAAATTTACTCAAGTTATCGTGTTAACGGACAGACGGACAGGACGGACGGACGGACATGGCTCAATCAAATTTTTTTTCGATACTGATGATTTTGATATATGGAAGTCTATATCTATCTCGATTCCTTTATACCTGTACAACCAACCGTTATCCAATCAAACTTAATATACTCTGTGAGCTCTGCTCAACTGAGTATAAAAATGAGCCGCATGCATTGGAAATATTTTAATACGAAATATCAGCCTAGAAAAGGTTTTTAATAAGATTTTCGAGCTCACGAACATTGCTTTCGTGGAAGAAACGTGGATCGAAGTATACAAAGCAAGAGAATATAGCCTTCTTAAGTGTCCGTACGTTTGCTCAGAACAAGTTGACAAAACATACACGTTTGTCACCTAAAGAGTTTAGCATACTTAAACGCAATTTTTATGAAATTGGTTGGTGATAAATTGGCTATAAGTTCAGATCTTTTATTTATTGTATAATTCAAGCGTAGCGCTTGAGGAGGAAATTTTTACACCATTTTTTAGGGAGAACATTGCCCTGTAGCTCTGTACGTTAACCACTAGTTATGAGAGTTCTTTTGCCAGTTTTACCAGGGGTCACCTTGGGGCAAGCCTCGCCTATACACATTCTGTACCCTTTTAGCATTGACATGGAAGTGGCGTCCCACAAACGTAACAAATTAAATGCCTACCACTCACTGAGGGATTTCGAGGTACACTTTTTCTCAACATGCCTTGAGAAATATCCAATGTAGCGGTATGATTATAGGGCCATGCTAGAAAAACAGGATTTTTCGTGTATTTTTTTCAGCCTAGGGGTCAAGCTGCCATAAAGATATGAGTAATTAACCAATGTATGAGTTATTATCCACTATTTTTCAATAAAATTGCATGTTTTACTGTATTCTCAATCGATATGTATGCACATAAATCGTGCTAAAGCATATTATTATTGTCTCAGATGACCATTACGTTTTCATCCTGAAGGAAATTTCCATTCCGAAAAACCACAATTTCGCCTTAAACAGTAACGGTATGGCAACACTTCTAGCTACACAACAAACATTATGAAACTTCAAAAATCCCCTAATACGTCAAAAAATTTTGAGTGGAACTACCTTCTTTTTTATACCATGCTCCGGACAATTTTGAATGAAATAAAAAAGTAATTTGAGAACTAATATAGGTTTGAGGGGATAACATGCGCAATTTGCTGACCTTTCTCCAAATGCTTTAAAATTTTTGCATGCCCATCCTTCTGTTGCATTCTCTCGTTTGGTAAAAATGTCAAAATATCTTGCCCCAGACGCTATCAATCAAATCCGCTGGCATATTAAATGTACTGCCATTCTCTTCCTCAAAAATTTTTCGCAAGAAATCATCCGAAAATTGGTTTGGTGAAGCTATATATTGCACTGGCAACCCCTTGAGAGGGTTGCGCTATACAACCCTTTGAATCAATTTGGTATTTTAGTCGCCTCTTAGGACAGCCATACCTTCCGCGGGTATATTCTATGCCCCTAACCCGCTGGGGCCTTGTACCATAATGGTGCTTGTTACCGGAACGTACGGGATCTATATCCGGCAAAGGACCATCAACATCGATAACGCTCTCCAAAAATTTCGGGGGTGTCTGTATAGCTACAACAACAACGGAGTTAATATAAAGGAATAAATAGACACAAAGTTTGTAATTAAACGAAGATCTATAGTTAATTGCGCATTAAGATACTACTGACACTATCAGGAGATAAGCAAAATGTGTGTCATTCAAATTGCAACAAAGGGAACGTGTCTATTTTATATACAGAAACATATAAATGCATGCACATGTAGAAAAAAAAATCACAAAAGAAGAAAATCAGATTCAATTAATTCACGAATTGTCATCGAAATCTTCTAACGAAAACAAAGAAGTTACAACAAGGTTAGACCGCAACGAAATTAATGTTGGGCTTCAAGAGCATTTGGTACTATGTCAGCATTTAGGTGCACGTTCAAATGTTCGGATTACTGAAACTTCACTTCAGTTGGAACAACATATATCTTAAGCGACTCCCCAAATTTGATGCTAATTTATTCATTTTTCAATTATGATTGTCACAGCTCGACAGATACTTTCATCTTCAGCGCTAGACTAGAGATTGACACAGAGTTACCATTGTTTTCTATGAGTATAACGCCAAAATACTGGCAACGGGGTGGAGCCTTCCATAGATATGCTAAACTCCCAGATTAACGGCTATCTCATTTGTCCTAGTATTTGCGCCTCGCGTGGTTTGACAGTCTTAAGCAGAGCCGGTCTAAAGTGTTTCGTTTACAGCACTTGGAGTAAGTTCGGTGGCCTCTTCTTATTTGTGTTCTTTTTGTAGCGATAAATACACTTGCTAAAGTTTTTAAGGAATAGTTGGCACATACTGGTTACACGCACCATAAGGGTAAGCGAGATTGACAATTGGATTGAGGAAGGCTGTGAAACTTTGTGTTGCGTTTACCAAATCCTTGAAGCACTTAAAGAGCACAATAAACCGGTGCCTCAAGTGGAATAAGGTCCAAATCGATGAATCATCTATGCAAATGATGCATCTTACCATAATGTTAGGTGGCTTGCTTACACCAAACACAATTTGGAGAACAGAAAAGGTCCGAACTTCAAACAAACGCCACCGCTAATCTATAACAGTTAATTCTGCATCATATCCCACCGCCCATAGGCAATGTTTTTTCCAGCTGTCTGTTTATTTGCTTTGTCAGCAATTGCATTGATTTTCGTTCCGTTGCATTTCTTGGTTAGGTCATTCACAACACCACAAAAACAAAAGCTAAACAAGGCAAAAGAGCCATCTACATCAGATTTTCTTCTTCAGACTCACCTCCGATGGCGACATTGATGACATTCTCTCCAACTTTTGGCTGCTCTTTTTTGTTGCTGCTACACTACTGGCTTCTCTTGGCGGAAATGTGAACGTATTTTATTTAATTTTTCTTTATTTTTATAATACAATTCTTTGTTAAATTTTTAAAGTCTATTTTCAATTGTTGACAATCACGAAAAATTTCCCATTTGGCAGTCCGTTTTGTGCTGCCTATTCACACACGGTTGTTTTTGTAATGTCATTTGTGCTGATAGGAGAATGGAATATCGATAAGCAATATGACTGTTATCGAGAGGTGTGGGGCTGCGGAGAGATAATTGAAAAACACGGAATTTATTTTTTAATAAAAAAGGTTATTGCTTGCAAATTATATAAAAACATTGCTGCTAAAATTTTGTACATTAGCCGAGTTTTTAACACGCGTATATCCGTTTACGCTTAAACTTTATATTGACTGCTAAGCGACAAAGTATAAATACACCTCTGAGATTGCTGCGCATAAATTTTGTCCTACTAAATTTCAATACGCATTATACTCAGATGTAACTGAAATATGTTTCTTTGTTTCACCCTCTACACTAATTCTATGTATTCTATGTAAGTCCACAATTCATCGCAACTGATTCAGCTATATGTTATACCCTATGGCCATCAGAGCGTTGCGTCTCCGCTTTTCGGTACACCCTGTTGCTGTAGCTAGTTGTTTAACCACAGCCGCTAGATGGGTCTCCTAAGCATTCTCTAAGCGAAGATAGGCGTTTTTTTACACGCGCAAACGAAACGTATACGCGCGTGTAAAAAACACGGCTATTATTGAGATTAGAAGGCGAATAAATCGATAACGAGTTTTTTTTACACATCGCCAAGCTTCTTTACAGCGACATCAGGTGGTTGATAGCATGAACACCGACCCCAGGGTTGCTATATTCAAACATTTAGAAGAGAAGCAGAAATCATTAAAAAAATTGCGCAATGCGCATGTAAACATTAGATCAGCTGTTTGTTAGACGTAAGAACTGACCCTCTTCCTTTAACTCTTTTTTTTCATTCGCTCAAGGGCCAACTGTGACGTAGAGGCGCAGAACGAAGCAATTTTGAACTAGTGAATCCGCAATCTAGTAGGTGATTTGTGAGGACAAGTGCCGCGTTTGCGGGTATTTTCCATTTTGGTTTTGGGGGAATTTTTTCCCCATGAAATAAGTTCTAAGGCAACACCAATAGAGTCAAGTACTTAGGTAGATTACAATATCTCCTCGTTACGAAAAAGACACCCCACGAAGGTTTTGTAAATGGTCCTCTGCCGGATATTAATCCGGTACGTTCACTAAAATAGAATCCATGAGGTATTAACCCTACTTTAAAGGGAGCGGTTTAAAATTACCATGTTGAACCCTATGTATGATACAGGTATAACAGGAATCGCTTCGCCTAGGTGGGGTTGAAAAAGCTGTAAACTAGACTCGTTGAAGTCCAATTATATTTGGCGTAGCCCTTTTCATAGAAAACAGAACCAGACAACCATATTGCGTTGTTTGGAGTCAGTGGGCATTGAGGCAACTGGCATTTTCCGAGGCTTGAGCTGCAACTGGCAGACGTAGCAATCGTATGTACTGGCTTACAGTGCACATGGTGAAGGCACCAGCAGTTGGTTGCCTTGGCCTATACTGGTGTTAAGCCGGACATAGAAGGGGAGACGTGGATGGTAGTTAATGGAAAATTTTTGTGGCTTATTGATCACCATTGTTGCTGGAGGGTTGAAGAGGATCGTTTAGGCGATGAGAGCAGGGTGCCCTTGAGCTAGAACGACATTAAGCCACAAAAATTAGAAACCCCT